>JAXIVJ010019957.1:0-16357 GCA_036785665.1 Chirona hameri | reverse complement strand
ATTTTTGAAAAGAAAAAAGAAACTGTATTAAAAAAATATAATAAAATCGTGTTCTGAAAAAATTCCGAAGGTGAACTATTTCCTTTAAGGCCTGAGGTCAGATCTTGAACTTGATCCGATCCGGTCACCAAAAGTATGGTTCGGATCGTCTTGAGGCAAACACGATGGCGTTAAAATGATTGACCTATCCTAAACTATCCTAAAGTTCTAAACCTGGCAAATTTGACCTTCGATGACCACTGTTGACCTCAATATTGACCTGAGCGAAAATGTCACAAACGTAGGAACAAGGGGGCCAGGAGGCCATGGCCGCTCCACTTTTCGGCGATTTTTTCCTAAAAATATGTGGCTAATTTATCCAGATATACAAAACAAAAATCGAAAGAAATTAGAAATTATAACATTTTTAACAAACACTCATTTTCAGTATAGATGCTAAAGTGGCACAAAATTTGCAAATGGCGCATGTTGTTATGATATTGTGTGCTTCGGGGGAGCAATCTGGCACAGTGGTAAGACATTTGCTTTCTGTGCCGGGGACCGGGGTTCAAATCCGTCGGCGGGCCTCTGCAAAAATTCGTCCCGGTCCCCATATCCCTCAGAACAGGGCGAGAATTCCAGTTAGCGCTTTGGTTGCAGGCAGTACCTCCTGTAAGATATTTTGACTGGGGGGGAGGGGGCACCCACACATTTTTTTCCGATGATAAGTTTTGGACATCCACCTGCCAAATCTTGTTGTATTTTCGAGTTTCGCGTACGGCACATGCACTCTGTACTTGTCTGATGAATCACAAAAATTGCATTTAATTTTATTTGTCATGCAGAAGCAGATGTGAAGAGAAGAACGGGCGCCGAAATGTTTGAAGCCTTAAAATACGCGCCAAAGGCCCAACAATGTGTCCTTGTATGACTGATGCCGCTGGCTTCAGAGTTCAGACCTTTATTCTCAGTAGGTAATCTATGCTATTTATTATTTTGTTATTACTTCTCAGTAAGTATTTGTATCTTTGAACTAAGTATTGCTATTGTCACTCATCATATAAGAACAAGCGCGAGGTAGAGGATTTGTGATCAAGGCAAAGGTTAAGTAGACGTACGCGCGTTTTTATGTGCAAGTCCATTGAATTGTATGAATATTTAACTGCCATTAATGTAATTAGTTAATTGAATATATCTAGTTACGTCACCTAAATGAGTGATGAATTGATGATAAAGTGGTGATGATTAATTATAAAAGTATGCATAGCTTAGAGGTAATTGGAGTAATGCAACTGAGTGCACGGAAACCGATCTTTAAGCAGGTAGGTACTCGAACTGACATAGCCCGCACCCTGCTGGCGTAATGTTTGAAGACCTCAACAAGTTTTTTCTCTTTCTTCTGGAAATGACGAGAAAACGGTGGTGCGGGAGCCCTGCAATTCTTGCTTTCACCTAATCACTGATCTTCAGCGCAACCTCTCTGAAATTGTTGACCAAAGGTCATTTTAGGTCACGGCTTCAGATCAAGAGGCAGGTAAACCTCGCAATATGCAACATGACCCACCTGGGTCACCACATGACCTTGACCTGAAATCAGGGGCGCAGCCAGACCTTCGGCAAGGGGGGGGGGCATGGCATCCCCAGGGTTTCTTCCTCTCGGCCAAAGCCTCCCCCCCCAAAAAAACACGAAATGGTATATCCTCGGATTTAGGCCTCTATATTTTGCAGGGCCCCTAAATGGTCGAAAAAAAACGTCGGACAGGCCCATGTTGAACAGACCCTATGCGTAGATTGACTGATAAGTACGTAGTCTGATACAAACGAATTCGCGGCAACTGACTCCCTTTGGCACCATGTGAAGTATTAACACGCGCACCGACGTGGGGGGGGGGGGGGGGGGGGCGGATATACGCCCACCTGAGGTTTTCGTAAATATTGGGAAAACTGCGCGCCAAACCTGGCATAGCTATTCGGGCATCAATTACCCACATTGTGTGTATATTTTGTTTTGTCTCGAGTCATCTCAGGTCAGGTCAACAGGTAGCGTTAAGTGACCCCACCTCCAAGCAAGTTCTTGAAAGTTCGTGGTCGTGCCAAAGCCACAGTGATTGACTGAGAGGTTTCAAACTCACAGGTCTTAATTAGGCCATAAGTATTAAGTACCTGCAATTCGTTTATCTCGAATTTAATATCGGTGACCTAAGGTCAGATCGATTTCGTGACCTCATCATTATAAGTAAATGGATAAAATGAAAACACGTATAAATCCACAGAAAATGCTTACATTTGACCAATTTTCACCAGATAGGTACACCATTATTGTGCCATATGCAAAGACCCAAGACACATTTTTGTTCTGTGACCTCTAAGAGGTCAACTCAGGTAACCCCGAGGTCACGCGTAGTTTTTCTTCAATAACTCTTTGCCAAATCAAGGTAGAGTAATGGAGTTCTCAACATTGTGTTTGGCTCGTCGAGACGCGTTGATTGATGTAAAATTTGAACTTGACCTGACCTTGACCTGACCACAGGTCAGATAAATTGTCGGATATTACCCAACTAGGTCATGGTCATACGATATACCATTCGATGCGTCTCGACGGAGAAACACAATGGTGAAAACTGTATAGGTATCACGTTATCATGCGTGTGTAAAGTTAGCAGCAGTTCGATATTCGGATATTCAGCAGATATTCGGAAAGCGACGACCCCTTCGATTTCGTTCAAATTTCGCACACAGGTAGCCAATGACCTGAACATCGCCCTAAAAGGATTTTGCGATGCATCCCATAGTAAGGCCTCTAGAGCAGTGTTCGCCAAGGGCCCACCAACCCCCAGCCCAGCCCGGCCCAGGCCCATGAACACCAAGCCCAGGCCTGGACCAAGCCCGGTCAAATTCATAATATTGAGGCCCAGGCCCGGTCCGGCCCGTTCAGATTAAGCATATCATTATTTTCACAAAAATTGCAATCATTATCCCAACATATTTACTTGTAGGTATACTATAAATATGAAACAATGAACCAACTATGCTAACCACAAAACAAAAAGCCACAGCCACAGCAACAGTGTGTTGCTGTGTAAGTGAACTGCTGGCTAAAATATTTTTGAGCTCTGACCTGAGCTTGTGCGACGAGCGCATTACTTCAAAATTGTCAGGCCCAGGCCCATCCAGAGCCCAGTGATTTCCTCTAAGTTGAAGCCCAGACCCAGCTCAGGCCCAGCCAAGGCTCAGCCCAGGCCCAGCCCAGGCCCAGCCCAGGCCCAGCCCAGGCCCAGCCCAGGCCCAGCCCAGGCCCAGCCCAGGCCCAGCCCAGGCCCATCCCAGGCCCAGCCCAGGCCCAGCCCAGGCCCAGCCCAGGCCCAGCCCAGGCCCAGCCCAGGCCCAGCCCAGGCCCAGCCCAGGCCCAGCCCAGGCCCAGCCCAGGCCCAGCCCAGGCCCAGCCCAGGCCCAGCCCAGGCCAAGCCCAGGCCCAGCCCAGGCCCAGTCCAGGCCCAGCCCAGGCCCAGGCCCAGGCCCAGGCCCAGCCCCAGCCCCAGCCCAGCCCCAGCCCAGGCCCAGGCCCAGCCCAGGCCCAGCCCAGGCCCAGCTCAGGCCCAGCCCAGGCCCAGCCCAGGCCCAGCCCAGGCCCAGCCCAGGCCCAGTCCAGGCCCAGCCCAGGCCCAGCCCAGGCCCAGCCCAGGCCCAGCCCAGGCCCAGCCCAGGCCCAGCCCAGGCCCAGTCCAGACCCAGCCCAGGCCCAGCCCAGGCCCAGCCCAGGACCAGCCCAGGACCAGCCCAGGCCCAGCCCAGGCCCAGCCCAGGCCCAGCCCAGGCCCAGCCCAGGCCCAGTCCAGGCCAAGCCCAGGCCCAGCCCATGGCCCATAGGGCCAGCCCAGCCCATGGCGAACTCGGCCCTAGAGGCCAAATAGGGTTCATGGGGAAAATCGACGACCCCTTCGATTTCGCTCAAATGTTGCACACATGTAGCCAATGGCCTCCTAAACATCCCCTTTGAAGGATTGTGCGATGCATCCCACATAGTAAGGCTTTCTAGAGGCCAAATAGAGTTAATGGTAAAATATACAACCCCTTCAGTTTCGCTCAAATTTTGCACACAGGTAGCCAATGGCCTACTGAACATCCCTCTAGAAGGATTTCGCGATTCATCCCATAGTTAAGCGTCTAGAGGCCAATATAGAGGCCTGAGGCCTTTTGCATAAAGCTTACGACATACGTCGCCGGAGTAAATCTGAGAAAATCAAAGAAAGAGCAGATTCTACGAGACTTCGTATTTTGTGTTTCACCAACCTCCTATTTCCTTTCTTAAAATGTGCCGGATTCAAGGGTAGGACGTCATATCCAGAATAAAGTAGTGTCAAACAGCTGATTCCAGGGTAAAAAGTCAAAGGGGAAAAAGTAAACGGACGGAAAGTCAAGGGACGAAAAGTCAAGGGGAAAAAGTCGACATCGCTAAAAGTTGAAAGATAAAAGTCGAAAAGGTAAAAAGTCAACATAGCAAAAAGTCAACACGCTAAAAGTCGAATAGTAAAAAGTCGTATAGATAAAAGTCGAAAGATAAAAAGTCGAAAAGGTAAAAAGTCAACACGCTAAAAGTCGAATAGTAAAAAGTCGTATAGATAAAAGTCGAAAGATAAAAAGTCGAAAGATAAAAAGTCTGAAGGTAAAAAGTCGAAAAAGTAAAAAGTCAACATGGAAAAAAGTAAACATACCAAAAGTCAAATCGTAAAAAGTCGCATAGCTAAAAGTCAACGCGTAAAAAGGCAATGCTTGGGTCAGTTGAATTTCATTTGGGTATTGTGAATAGTTTGATGCGTCTAATCCAGAGTAATGATTTGTTTTCTTGGGTTTGGGAGGGTTTGTTTTGCCATGGTCGGCAAAATACCTTCTGATGGCATAGTTGTTCATGATACATGTTTTCATTAATACATGACTCAGGGACTGCATCAATACACATCTTGACTGCAGTTTGTCTCACGCAAAAGTGGAATCGATGCCATGGTTAAGGGTATGCCAATTGCCATGTTTTATTTTGTGCTTAACTATTGAACAGGAGATAAGCAAGTAAATTTGCATTTTCAGGCCGTCGATAACGTTATCGTTTATCACGAGAACTTACATACTTTGATCGTATACGATCAAAGTGTAAGATATGCCAATGTATTGTTGAAGCATTGCCTAAGGAAGGAAGCTTTGAATAGTTCAACCAACAAAGAAACGTTGACAACTTGCTTAGGGATAGGTACCGTTGGATGCGGCACTGCTGAGTCTGATCTTCAGTTATAATTTGAACCATATATAACATCTACATTAATACATAAGACATGAAGTACTTATTTTTATCAATGTTTGAACACGTTAATAAATGTGTCACACCACAATCAACTAACCAAAGCATAAGTCGACTAATCTCAATTATTGTAAACTGTAGGTAGGTAATAGGTATATATGTACATTGTACATACGTTGTTGAGGTATAAAACGCGACTTCCGCGTTAATAGTCGGATTGTCCAAAGAAAATAATTGAATGAATGGGAAGTCAAGAGACGAAAATGCAATGGGCCAAATGAACTGATTATCGTCATTGACTTTTTGCCATTTCAACTTTTTACCTTTTTACTCTTCATCTTTTGACTTTTATCGACGTCGACTTTTTACTATTTGACTTTTAACGTATTTATTTTTTTCCATCTTGACTTTTTACGTTTTTTACTTTTCATCTTTCGACTTTTAGCGACGTTGACTTTTTACCTTTTTACTCTTCATCTTTTGACTTTTATCGACGTCGACTTTTTGCTATTTGACTTTTAACGTATTTATTTTTTTCCATCTTGACTTTTTACGTCAAGATGGAAAAAAAATGGTAAATGGTACTTTTCATCTTTCGACCTTTAGCGACGTTGACTTTTTACCATTGATTCTTTTCATCTTTTGACTTTTAGCGACGTTGGCTTTTTACCATTTCGACTTTTTATCCTTCTGCTTTTTGCCATTTCGACTTTTCGTCTTTTGACCTTTAGCGACGTCGACTTTTTACCCCTTGACTTTCCGTCCGTTTACTTTTTATCTTTTGACTTTTTACCCTTTTGCCTTTTCGTCTGTTGACTTTTTACCCTGTTGACTTTTTGTCACTCGACCCGTTTGACTTTTGGTCCGTCGACTTTTTTCCATGTTGACTTTTTGACTGTTGACTTTTTACCATGTTGACTTTTTGTTATTTTACTTTTTATCCGTTTGACTTTTGGTCCGTCGACTTTTTTCCATGTCGACTTTTTACCCTGTTGACTTTTCGTCAATTGACTTTTTATCCGTTTGACTTTTTCACCGTTGACTTTTTCCCCCGTCGACTTTTTACCCGCCGACTTTTAGGACTTTTGACTTTTTACTATTGACTAAATGTCCCATTACTTAACATCCGTTTACTTTTGCCATTCGACTTTTCGTCCGGCACCCCAAACAGCTACAGTAGGGTATGACGTCATATCCAGAATATAGTAGTGTCAAATAGCTACAGTGCATGATGCATCCAAGCTAATTACAGTATGGTTACACAACAGTTGGGCATGAATATAATAAGAAATACTTTGTAATTCGTCCGAAACCAATATTATCACCATCTGCATTGATATTAGGATCTGTCTTAGAAAATGATGTTCATCTGTCTCCCGGGCAGCTGATTTGTGCTGCCACCTATGTCTGAATGCGGTGGCTGCAGCTGCTACTAGATGGCAGCACACGGGACTAATAACAAGACCCAGCCATAGATGGCGCTGGGGGCAACTTGGGCAAACCAGGCCGGCCGGCGACAATGGTGGGGACGCTGTAATTGAAGTGTGGTTGTATATGATCGGTGCTGTGACTTCGAAATACAAGATGAGTTATGAGACTCGGCTCTAGTCCACGCCTACAATTAGGGATGCACATTTCAGGACCAGCCGGCGCCGGGCCCAAATTCAGGCCCGGCGAGCCTGAAGCTGTCTGAACTCAGGCTTGCCGGTCTCATGCCGGGCTCAGCACAAGAAGTTCGGGGGTTAAAATACATAATAAAATACATAATAAATACATAATAAATAAATACAGAATAAATAAATACATAATAAATAAATACATAATAAATAAATACATAATAAATAAATACAGAGTAAATAAATACATAATAAATAAATACATAATAAAATACATAAATTCAGGCCCGGCAGTTGTGGCGCGTATAATGAAGTCAAGACATGCAGATTGCTGACTGCCGGGCCTGACGGGTGCTGCCACATGTGGCCGGGCTTGATGCCGGTGCCAACTCATTTATGAGCGGTGGCGGTGGCGGTGCCGCACGGTTCTTGTTTTTGGATACATTTTCTACGGGTGATCCACAGTTATTGTGTAAACAATTTGCAGGATTCAGCTTGAGGTTTGAACTGTTTCACTGTGGTGTAGGTGTTATAGTAGCGTCGGCCCAGATAATCGATTCGTACCTCCCACCCTGGCGGTAGTGGCTCCTCTTCGGGCTGAGCCGAGCCGTTGGCCGTACGGCTGCTGGGTTTGGCCGCCGCCGCCCGGCCGGACAACGCTCCTGGGCCGCTCCAGGCGCCGGGGACGGCGTGGCGCCACCCGAGCCGGCCGCCGCGGTAGTAGAGAAGGCAGAGGCGGCCGGAGAGACGGCGGCGGCTGGCAGGGAAGCGGCGGAAGACGACTGTCCGCCGCCGCCGTCTCTGCCTCCTTCACCGCCGCGGCGCGGCGGCCGGCTCGGGCGGCGCCACGCCGTCCGAGCGTTTATATATTCGAATTTTCTAATTAGTTATGCCAGGGACTCCACCACGGGGGACGGGGAAGTTTCCCCATTCTTGGGCCAGGGGGATTACCCCCCCCCCCCCCACAAAATTTTCCCTGACAAACAACTATAAATCAGTGTTCAGCTGCTGTACTCATGATTTGTTAGGTACATACCTACCTCTCGCCTGTTGAACAAGCTTTCGCTGACATCCCTGCACCCCCACCTCCCGCTGAACAGCATTTCGCTGACGCTCCACCCCCCACCCTGCTCAACAGTTTTTTTCGGTTTTGATCACTGCACCCCTCCGGTCAACAACTTTTTGGTTGACGCCCTCCCCCCCCCCCCCCCCCCCCCCAGTCAACAACTTTTCGCTGACGCCGACCACTCAGCTCCCCTTGATCCCGTCCTCTTCTCCCCATTTCAAAGGTGTGCAGCGGAGCCCCTGAGTCACGGGGACGGGCGTTAGATATGGAGCCTGACTTTCATCTGGGACCACTTTGGTAACGATCTGGCAATACATTCGGGACATTATGCGGTACCTGTCCTCTGACCTTGAAGTTAACCTTGAAGGTGACTTTGAACAGCAAAATGAAGGTCATATTCGTGATTAACGTGTCAGAATTGACCTTGGGCCGAGGTTCGGGGTAAATCGGAATATGTGCCGAATCCATCGCTGAATTAGTCGCAGCTTCACGGACGTTATATTTACCTGAATGATTCCGGCACAGGACACTCCATGTTTAATTATTGTTTATTCTGGAACGGAACGTCTTTGGGCGTCTTCGGCGACGGTTTTCCAGTCGGAGAACCTCTTCGTCCTCGACAAACTCCATTAATCCGCGCTCCTTATCAGCAATACTATATAGACAACTGATGCTTACCAAATGTCGCCCTCAAAATCAAAGCAACACTACCCTTCGTAGATTTTTCCATGCATTCCATGAAATAGTTCACCTTCAACATGGGTTTTGAACTGAAATAGCAGTTTTGTAGCCCGTGTTGAGAAATCCTTATCTGGAACCTTTCTTGGCTGAAAAGACTCCAGCCGAAGATATTTGACTTTTTGGCGAAGGAATACGGCGCATATATGATGTACCGTACCGTCTGAAAGTGCCAGCACTGCCATGGAGCATGCGCAGACCAATAACGCACACCATAAAATCAATAATTTACAACCTTCTGGCCTGAATTGGCGCGATGTAGGAACATTTTTGAAAAGAAAAAAAGAAACTGTATTAAAAATTATAATAAAATCGTGTTCTGAAGAGAAAAAATCCGAAGGTGAACTATTTCCTTTAAGATTTTAACATTTATTTCGCGGATGCGGCGTGATAACCAGACTACTTTTTCTTAAATCTTATTTCTTATGAAACAGGACTCCCTTGGAACGGCTTCACGCACCGGCGTAAATCATCATCACTGTTCTTTTTATTTTCAGGATCTTGGTGAAACACGATGTCTTAGAATAGTTACGATTCTAAGAGGAATCGTACTTTTTTCGTTTCGTAAGTTTTATGCTGAGGGTAAGATAAGTTAGTTTTTATTTTTGAGGGGGAAAAACACAAATTTTCGCGAATCCGAGATAGCCATTTTGAAGAGAATGTCATTTCCATTCTTTTAAATTTAAAAAAATCAAAACTCTATTTTCTACGATTGTTGAAAGGAAGTTCACCTTCGGAAAATTTATCAAAACAGGATTTTATTATATTTTATAATACAGTTTCTTTTTTTCTTTTCAAAAATGGTCCTACATCGCGCCAATTCAGGACAGAAGGTTGCAAATTATTAATTGTATGGTGTGCGTTATTGGTCTGCGCATGCTCCATGCAGTGCTGGCACAGTTCAGACGGTACGGTATATCATATATGCGCCGCATTCCTTCGCCAAAAAGTCAAATATCTTCGGCTGGAGAGTCTTTTCAGCCAAGAAAAGTTCCAGATAAGGATTTCTCAACACGGGCTATAAAACTGCTATTTCAGTTCAAAACCCCATGTTGAAGGTGAACTATTTCCTTTAAGCATTTATCATTTTTCCACCAAAAATGGCATGACATGACGTCAACGTCATTATCTCCCAAAACACTACATCAATTTCATTGGAATTTGGTGAGAAGACGTGGAATTGATGCAGGATAAGGTACGGACAGTTTGACGTTGATATCTATCATAGTTTTCAAGTTATTGAGAAAATGTCACGGGGATCCTTGAATAATAAGCATCAGGTAAGCATTTGTCTATCATTGAAAGCAAGGGATACATACAAACTTAAAATTCAACCGCTCGAGAAATACAAACTTCCGTTTTAAAGGAAATAGTTCACCTTCAACATTAGTTTTAAACTGAGATAGCTGTTTTGTAGCCCATGTTGGGAAACCCCTATCTGCAAGTTTCCTTGACTGAAAAAGACTCTCCAGCCGAAGATATTTGACTTTTTGGCGAAGGAATTCGGCGCATATATGATATACCGTACCGTCTGAAAGTGCCAGCACTGCCATGGAGCATGCGCAGACCAATAACGCACACCATAACATTAATGATTTACGATCTTCTGTCCTGAATTGGCGCGATGTAAGACCATTTTTGAAAAAAAAACTGTATTCAAAAATATAATAAAATCGTGTTCTGAAAAAATTCCGAAGGTGAACTATTTCCTTTAAAGGAAATAGTTCACCTTCAACATTGGTTTTTAACTGAAATAGCAGTTTTGTAGCCCGTGTTGAGAAATCCTTATCTGGAACTTTTCTTGGCTGAAAAGACTCTCCAGCCGAAGATATTTGACTTTTTGGCGAAGGAATACGGCGCATATATGATATACCGTACCGTCTGAAAGTGCCAGCACTGCCATGGAGCATGCGCAGACCAATAACGCACACCATAACATTAATAATTTACGACCTTCTGTCCTGAATTGGCGCGATGTAGGACCATTTTTGAAAATAAAATAACAAACTGTATTAAAAAATGTAATAAAATCGTGTTCCGAAAAATTTCCCGAAGGTGAACTATTTCCTTTAATGAAGTTTTCTCTAAAGATCATTGTTTTTTCACTTTCGTGCAGGGAACACGCATACTGGTATTGAATGCCCCTCCCAGATTCCTGTGGTGGGCATTTTCCCCTGATGCCCCCCCCCCCCATAGTTCACCTTCTAGTTCACCCTATTTGTAACAGGGGGGGGGGGGGCGGATTTCGCCCCCCCCCCCCCCTCATGTTTTTCGCAAATATCTCCAGAACGGCTGGGAGCAGGCCCATGCAATTTTGGGACTTTTCCTATAATTGAATTCCGCATTTGGAGTCAAATTTTGAGTTTTTAACCTGAACAGAGGCGGTTCCAGGGCACGGTTTTGGGAGGGTTCGGCGGCGACATTTGGCGATAATACGGAAATGCGATCTCCACGGCTTCTTCCTAACTGACTCAAGTATGAAGGAGTTACATCGGTTTACGGTGATTGCAACAAGTGCAAATTAGTTGGTGTTAATGAAATATCATAAAAATTGCATGGCAGAGGCGGTTTCAGGGACTTGAAAGGGGGGGGGGGTTCCAGGAAGTATGCAATGCTTGGCGGAAAGCCAATAGAGCGATGTAAGGAGCATGTATAGCTATCAACGCTGCGGCCGTTCGAGGAGGGGGAGGAGACCGAGGAGATCAACAACTACCTGTACACCCGCTCTCTGACCCTCGAGCCCAGAGGATGCCGGGTGCCGCCCAAATTCGTGAGTACAATGTACTACGATGAACGGGGAAGGAGTACCGTCTCCGTATGCATAACTAGAATAGAGCGTTGGACGTTAAGCCCAGTTATTGGAAACAAAGTGGTGGAATGTTAGGCCCCGATAATTGTCAAAAGGGAAGGGGATGACGGGCATGTAGAAGTTTGTCAAAAGGGAAGGGGGTGAGGGTCATGTAGAAGTGATTGTTCATGTGCGTGTTTTATGGCAGGCCACATTCGCTGTCATTATTGGATCGGTACGGTATGCTCTGTGTGCCATCAAGTCTTGCAGATTCGTGTTCATAGCTTTTGTGAGATCGGCGTCGTTATGTGTTTGCCGTATTTGTTGCGAATTATGTCGATTGCTTGTCCGCAAAATGACTAAGCAGTCGTCACGACGTATATCTCCAATAAACAAACACATCATCGGTTGATTGCTGGCAGGGTGTGTTTGATATAACACGTCGTACGCTGCAGTAGCACCTCTGTTGATTTGTTTACATCCTGGCAATGAAAAGCAGGCATTCACCCAATTACAGTTCACGTCGAGTGGTACGCTCGCCGCTGGTCTGACCACCTTGCCCCCTCCCCCCCCCCCCCCCCCAGCCGCGACAGTGGGACGGCATCTCGCTGGGCTCGCCGCTGGTCTGACCACTTTGCCCCCCCCCCCCCCCAGCCGCGACAGTGGGACGGCATCTCGCTGCGCTCGCCGCTGGTCTGACCACCTTGCCCCCCCCCCCCCCCCCCAGCCGCGGCAGTGGGACGGCATCTCGCTGCGTTCGCCGCTGGACTGACCACCTTGTCCCCTCCCCCCAGCCGCGACAGTGGGACGGCATCTCGCTGCGCTCGCCGGGGATCAAGGCCCGCCGTTCGAACGTGCCGCACCCCCTGCCGTCCATACGTCACGCGCCGTCCCGCATCGCCGAGGAGGCCGACCTTGAGACGCCCCGGGTGCTCACGCCGCCCACACCGTCCACGCCTTGCTCGCCGCCGCACACTGCCAACAGCGACAACAGCGTGTTCGCCAATGTTATTCTGGGCGCGGCCAGCAACAACGGTAGTTCAGGTAGGTCGTGGATGGTGGAAAGTGGTGCGGGAGGGTGGTGTGTTTTGGACATTGGGAGGGTAAGGTGAGGGTGGGATGGCAATGGGGTGGTAGGAGGGGAGTGTGGGGGGTAAAGGGTCGGATATTAGGGTACGGGGTGGGTATAGGACGGTGTGTTGTCTATATCGGCTATGTGGCTGGCTATAACTGTCTTCATCAGCTGACGGTCTGAGCCAGGGTGATGTAGACGCACCACTCTTGGAGAGTGATTCGGATCAGTCACCTCAGTGTGCAGGTCTTCAGCAGGTCTTCAGCAGGTCTTCAGCAGGTCTTCAGCAGCTGACGGTCTGAGCCAGGGTGATGTAGACGCACCACTCTTGGAGAGTGATTCGGATCAGTCACCTCAGTGTGCAGGTCTTCAGCAGGTCTTCAGCAGCTGACGGTCTGAACCAGGGTGATGTAGACGCACCACTCTTGGAGAGTGATTCGGATCAGTCACCTCAGTGTGCAGGTCTTCAGCAGGTCTTCAGCAGGTCTTCAGCAGCTGACGGCCTGAGCCAGGGTGATGTAGACGCACTCTTGGAGAGTGATTCGGATCAGTCGCCTCAGTGTGCAGGTCTTCAGCAGGTCTTCAGCAGGTCTTCAGCAGGTCTTCAGCAGCTGACGGCCTGAGCCAGGGTGATGTAGACGCACTCTTGGAAGAGTGATTCGGATCAGTCACCTGAGTGTGCAGGTCTTCAGCAGGTCTTCAGCAGGTCTTCAGCAGGTCTTCAGCAGCTGACGGTCTGACCCAGGGTGATGTAGACGCACCACTCTTGGAGAGTGATTCGGATCAGTCACCTCAGTGTGCAGGTCTTCAGCAGGTCTTCAGCAGGTCTTCAGCAGGTCTTCAGCAGCTGACGGCCTGAGCCAGGGTGATGTAGACGCACTCTTGGAGAGTGATTCGGATCAGTCGCCTCAGTGTGCAGGTCTTCAGCAGGTCTTCAGCAGCTGACGGCCTGAGCCAGGGTGATGTAGACGCACTCTTGGAGAGTGATTCGGATCAGTCGCCTTAGTGTGCAGGTCTTCAGCAGGTCTTCAGCAGCTGACGGTCTGAGCCAGGGTGATGTAGACGCACTCTTGGAGAGTGATTCGGATCAGTCACCTCAGTGTGCAGGTCTTCAGCAGGTCTTCAGCAGCTGACGGTCTGAGCCAGGGTGATGTAGACGCACTCTTGGAGAGTTATTCGGATCAGTCGCCTCAGTGTGCAGGTCTTCAGCAGCTGACGGTCTGAGCCAGGGTGATGTAGACGCACTCTTGGAGAGTTATTCGGATCAGACACCTCAGTGTGCCGTTTTAGTCTGGTGTCGATGTTTATGACGACGGTCGGTCGCCCTGTGATTGTGTCATTTGTGAGGGTCAAATTGTGTCCATTCTGGCCGCCCGTGATAGTGAGTTACCCCGCTGTGCGTTGGTGGCGATGCCGCGTCCACCGATGTCTGACCCCTCCCCTCCCCCTCCCCTGCGGCAGGTTACGGCAGCACCGTGACACTGGCGTCGCTGCCGCCGCCGCTGCCGCCGCGCCGCAAGCGCGAGCTCTCTGCGCCGACGTCTCTGCGCGCGTGCAGCAGGCGCCGGACGCGCCGCAACTGCCGCCGCGCAACAGCTCGCCACCGCCGCGGCCGCCGCGCCGCGACCAGACACTGCCGCGCATGCACTCGGCGAGCCTACTGCACGCGCACCTACCGCCGGAGGTGCCGCCGCCGCGGCGCAACTCATCGGTGGACTCGCCGCCGCTGCCGCCGCCGCCGCCTCCGGCTACGCTGCCGCGCCGTCTGCCGGCGGCGGGGGAGGCGGCCGCGGAACCATTCGCCAGGATGGGTGTGGCGGTGGAGAGAGGTGAGAGAAGAGAGAGGGTGGGAGAGGAGAGGGATGGTGAAAGGAGATAGGGGAGAGGAGAGAGATGAAGAGGAGAGGGTGGGAGTGATGGGAGAAGAGAGGGTGGGATAATTATTAGGTATGAGCTGCTGGGTGGCACTGCTGAACCCTGACGTGTTGCCAGGTTGTACTGTGTTGTGCCTGCCCCACCTAACCCTGCCCCATATTCTGACCCTGCCCTGTATCTGACTCTGCTCTGTTTATCTTCCGCAGGAGGCGCCGTCCGCTCGGCCAGCCCGTCGTCGGGCTCGGGCAGCCGAAGCGCGCGCGACCCGCACCCGCACCGCAACCACTTCAACTTTAACTTCGCCGTGCCGCCGCCGCTGCCGGCGCCCGGGGTCGGGCCGCAGCTGCCACCCAAGCCGTACCGACAGACGTGCTCGCTGACGGAGCCAGGCGGCGCGCCCTAGGGCCGCCCTCCGCGCCGCGCCTCGCCGCGCCGAGTGCCACGCACGACGAACAATGCTGTGATAGGTTGCTGACAAATCCCGCGAATATTTCTATTAGCTGTAATTGGAGGTGGTGAGGTCGGAGGTAGGGCCGGGCCAGGCTGGGCCGGGCCGGGTCCAGAGGTCGTCTTCAGGCTGTTCGGCTGGCAGACCACTGGTTTGGCTGAGCTCTGGGCAGGCGGCACAGCCTGCTCGGAACTGAAGCCGGTGCGAGGTCTGCAGTGAGCAATCCGGCTGGCGGACCGACGCAGGATTGGTCGGCCCACAGACCCGCTGAGGCCCGCCCGGGCCCACATTGATCTCAATAGAGAAGTGCGTTTCCTCTCGACGACGATAGGTTCGCGGTGCGTGCGTGTGTGCGTGTGTGCGTGTGTTTGCGCGCGCGCGTGTGTGTATGTGTGTGTGTGTGTGCTTACGTTGCCATATATACGCTCATTATCAATGTTGCAAACGTATTATAGACGGAGCCGAGAGGGCGCACTTTTACCCATATGACGACAACGACGCTTGTGTGTGATTTGTTTTGGGATGTGAATTGTTGAATGCTATCTTGTGACCGCGGGTTTGAAAGCCGGCATTTTAAGGGCCCCATCCTGAAAAGAAATGGCTTTAAGCGTGTCGGTGGGCTGGAGCGGGACCGCGAGGGCACGTGAGGCGTCCCGCAGGGTCTCACGGGGACCCTGTTGATCCGGAGCGGGCAGGCGCCCGAGTGCGTCGGTGCTGTCGCCTGGCGGCGTCCCCGGGAAGCTGGCCGCGGGGCGCTCGGGCCGGTATGAGTGCCGCGCGATGTAATATACAATTGTACATAGGACCGTGACCGGGCGTTTTGGTTGAGTTGTGTTGAGCTGAGCTGCAAGGGAAGTGTCACAGATCTGCCGCAGATACACGGGCTTAGTTAGATCTCATTGGACAAAGGCAGTAGCACGGAAGTCTGCTTGAGCGATTTGCATACGGTGTGCGGTGTATTAAAAAAGCAGAATATTCATGAATTCAAAAAAGCGAAGTCCGCAATAGTTTGTTATCTCATCACATTTATCTGTCTCACAACTGGGCATTGTCGACCTTCGGTAATGTGTTCTCGTAGCGCCAACGAAACCGTGGCATTCGTCATACACCGATACGAGATTGAAACACCAGTTTGAGAATTTGCCGGTATAATCACCAGTTCAACAATTCAACGCACAACTCAAAGGGGCACGGCGCATTTTAAAGTACTTCCGGGGAAACCGCAAAACGACGAACGGAGAGTTGGGTGGCTTGGAATCCGCTAGGTTACCAGCTGCCGAGCGGAGGTTTCCGGGCCCGTAGCCAGGCGGGTGCACTGGGACCGCGGTGTTTTTCTATAGCCCGTGCACTCTGTAATCAAAGGGCGAGGGGTTGCGGACTTGGAAATATGATACACCGGTGTACAATTACATAGCAGCGAGCCAGCTCGTAAGAAGAAGTCCACACTCGTCACTCAATGCCGCAGAGAAATAACTCGTCCGCGTA
>JAXIVJ010019956.1:15000-16372 GCA_036785665.1 Chirona hameri | reverse complement strand
ATTTTTTGTTTTCCATAAAACTGAATACATGAGTTATGACTGACATTATTTGTGTCTTCCCAGTTTATTACTTTCAACTATTTGACTGAGAAATAAAACAGTCATGGGTTTGGCTTCCTAGGTTGTTTCCAGCAATGCAGGAATGAACAAAGTGGGACATCCGCAGGAGTGAACCGCTGGCCCGTTCCAAAACCAAGGTTACTATAACAAAAGGTTAGGCAGATCATATGTCACTGATTCTGAAGCTGTATGACTACTAGGCTGTATGACCAAGACTTTGACTGGGATTATATGACCAAACTGACCCAGTTTTGGAATCAGCACATCTCTACCAATCCATAAAGGTAAGGCAAGCCAACATTTTCCCAGTAGGATCTTCATGGGGCCATCCCCAAAACACCTCATTCCCGTTGGCTCATGTGTTGAAGGCCACGGACCATGACTTTAGTGATGTCATCACTTGTCAAACATTTGTTGGGGCTGCCCGTACCACGCACGCAAGGCTATGTAAACCAGAGTTCTGTTTCAAATCAGCTGCTGTGCTGTTGTCAGCCGAGATGAGAGAGTCTGATTCGCTGGAAGATTGATGACGTACTACTACGTCATACCAGGTGACGTCATACTCCTGCTGACAAGTACCAGCTCTGCTGCTGCGAGGAAGCAGGTGCAGGACGCACGTTTTGTCAGCAGGCATGGAAATTGGCGCATGCGGCAGTGGCGCAGTTGAAGGCGGGCTTGTAAACAAAGCAAAGAGCGCTTGTTTCGGGTTGAAAGCAGCGAACTCTGTGGTATTTTTCACAATCACTTTCCTGCCTTTGCTGTATGATTATCTTTTTGGTGTTCGCGCACATGCGTTAGAATGTCCTTTCAGCGCCACATCTGTACGGCTGCCATTTTGTTGGCAGCTGATTTGGAACCAATCTGTCAGCCCAGCGCTATGCAAGGCCCTATATACTAGCGCTATGGGCGGAGTCTATTCCCTGCTGCCAACAGCCGACAGCTGATTCGAAACGGCTCAGGTAGACCGCTCCGGCCGAAAAAGTGGCGACAACTCGTAATTTAGTTGCAACGACCCCGCAGCTGCTGTGACGCGGAGGAGGGGCTCGCGGCCGGTCGCCTACGTAGGGTTATCGTGTAGACCCCTCCCGCTTTTTTGTCGCTTGGTTCCTTCATTTGTCGGCCGATTTGTAAACTTAAGATGTTTATCTACCACAAATTAAGCGTTGTATTGGGTGCCGTTACGAAAATTGCAATCCGACCCAAACTTTTTAAGTTATGGGCCGGAACAGTTTGCTGCCCGGTGATTCCGGCCGGCCGCGTACTCCCGTTTTTTTCCCGCTTGGTTCCTTCGTTTACCGGCCGATTGTTACAC
>JAXIVJ010019956.1:0-10000 GCA_036785665.1 Chirona hameri | reverse complement strand
AATTTTGATGTTTAACCCGCGCCCCGCTGGGGTATTCAGCCGAACACGGAGGGGGGCAGATTCTTTCCCTCGTTATCTTTCGAACCAATAACCGGAACGAAACGCCCAAGGCGGCAATCGAAAGCTCTCAATGAGAGGCATCTAAAGCGTGCGTGAAATTGTCAAAATAATGTGACATCTCAGGTCACGGCAGGGGCGGATCTAGAATTTTTCCGAAGGTGGGGGGGGGGGCGGCCAATCCAGGGGGCGGCATTTTCGCCGTCAAGGGGCAGTGGCGGCTCGTGGTCCTCAAAGTACCTGAGGCCCAAGTCCAGAAGTTGCAACGGGTAGGAGCAGCTGCGACTTGCGAGTTCAGTTAGCGAACTTAACATAAATCACTGGCGTAGGGGCGGGGGCTATGCCCCCACTATTTGATCAGACTTATTGATAAAATCTGTATTTTTGTCTAATGAGGCAAATTTGGGTCAGTAAAATCAAGACGAGAGCAGCTCAAATACCTATGCAAATACATTTTGCATAGGTGGTTGGGGTTCACTCAAGACGAGATCGAAGTTTCACCCCCACACTTTTCATGACGTTCCTAAGATTCTGAAACAAATATGAAATAAGCCGTTCAAGTTACTTAGGTTTTCTCTCAAATCATGTCAGAACGTAAGCCAATTTACGGCCGATTTCAGGCGTTTGGGAGTGTCCTTTTGGTCTCCCTTGAATCCGGCGGTTCCAAAATCTTAACTCTAGTTCGGAAATGATATCAAAGACTGCTTTCAATCATAGGTTCAATCATAGCTTTCAATCATAGGTCACTATGTACAGATTACAGTCACAGTTCTCTATGCCAAGAAAACCGGCAGCTTTTAAAAAAAAGTCACGTCTGGCGCCATCTAGTGCCTGGGCTGACGCCTCGCGACAGCATTCGAATCTGAGCCATTCGAGCAGATCGTATTACGCATGCGCAATTGCGCCAGCCTCTAGAGGCCGGACTGCTCTGTGCTGAGTAGGAGGCCCCTCCTCTCCTCTGTGCTGAGTAGGAGACCCCTCATCTCCTCTGTGTTGAGTAGGAGGCCCTTCCTCTCCTCTGTGTTGAGTAGGAGGCCCTTCCTCTCCTCTGTGTTGAGTAGGAGGCCCTTCCTCTCCTCTGTGTTGAGTAGGAGGCCCTTCCTCTCCTCTGTGCTGAGTAGGCGGCCCCTCCTCTACTCTGTGCTGAGTAGGAGGCCCCTCCTCTCATCTGTGCTGAGTAGGAGGCCTCTCCTCTCTTCTGTGCTGAGTAGCAGGCCCCTCCTCTACTCTGTGCTGAGTAGGAGGCCCCTCCTCTCATCTGTGCTGAGAAGGAGGCCTCTCCTCTCTTCTGTGCTGAGTAGCAGGCCCCTCCTCTACTCTGTGCTGAGTAGGAGGCGGCCCCTCCTCTCATCTGTGCTGAGTAGGAGGCCCCTCCTCTCCTCTGTGCTGAGTAGGAGGCCCCTCCTCTACTCTGTGCTGAGTAGGAGGCCCCTCCTCTCATCTGTGCTGAGTAGGAGGCCCCTCCTCTCATATGTGCTGAGTAGGAGGCCTCTCCTCTCTTCTGTGCTGAGTAGCAGGCCCCTCCTCTACTCTGTGCTGAGGAGGAGGCCCCTCCTCTCCTCTGTGCTGAGTAGGAGGCCTCTCCTCTCTTCTGTGCTGAGTAGCAGGCCCCTCCTCTACTCTGTGCTGAGTAGGAGGCCCCTCCTCTCATCTGTGCTGAGTAGGAGGCCTCTCCTCTCTTCTGTGCTGAGTAGCAGGCCCCTCATCTACTCTGTGCTGAGGAGGAGGCCCCTAATCTCCTCTGTGCTGAGTAGGAGGCCTCTCCTCTCTTCTGTGCTGAGTAGCAGGCCCCTCCTCTACTCTGTGCTGAGTAGGAGGCCCCTCCTCTCATCTGTGCTGAGTAGGAGGCCTCTCCTCTCTTCTGTGCTGAGTAGCAGGCCCCTCATCTACTCTGTGCTGAGGAGGAGGCCCCTCATCTACTCTGTGCTGAGGAGGAGGCCCCTAATCTCCTCTGTGCTGAATAGGAGGCCCCTAATCTCCTCTGGGCTGAATATAAGGTCCCTCCTCTTCTCTGTGCTGAGTAGGAGGCCCCTCTTATTGATTATTGGGATTTTCGGGCGCGTCGACATCGAGGGTCACTTTGCGCCCATAACAGCTATTCAGTTGGCACATCTCTAGGCTGAGGAGGAGGCCCCTTCCTCTCCTCTGTGCTGAGTAGGAAGCCCCTCCCAAAAATATCTTGGTTAAAAAATGTAGCCCGTCACATTGTCTATCGATTGCATACTTGTCGATTTCTTTGGTTTTGTGGTTTTCTCCAATCCTGTCGTCGCAGATTTAGTCGTAGGTATATAGGTACGTTTAACCCGCGCCGTGCCGGTGCTCGGCGCCACCCTCGCCGTGCCGGGGGGGGGGGGCGTTTCGACGCCCCTCCCCCTTCTAACTCGGCCCCTATAGGACGTAGACTAAACCGGAAACGCCGTTCGAAAGCGCGTCAAAATGCATTTCGAAACTATTTCCGGCATTTGTTTTCTCAGATCAATATTAAGGTCACCAGAGGTCATCTAGGATCAGATTTTCAAGTTCTAAGACTTCGATCCAGAAACGTCCACATATCACAGGGACTATGATAGCTAGGAACAAACGAAAAACATCAATGGAAAGCTCTTGGAAAATGCAATCGATCATACACTCAGAACACTTTTGAGAACTTTTGCTGAATGCTCTTCCCTGAGAAACCTGCACGGTTTCCATTTCGAGACCTTTCAGTGGATGGTCTCGCCTGATACATCTACATGGTGTCCGCGTTGGTTGTTGAGAGTAAATATGTCTCCAGCTGACAATTGTATGTCTCTGAGACCATCAGGCAGTCAACGAATTAGACAAGTCTGTCGCGATCGAGGATCGAACCCGCGGGATGTTTTAACAGTCACCTGTTGAGAACAGTGGATGATCTCCTGAGAGAATCCTGAAATTGAATTCATTCCATGCAGATGGCGCCACCATAGCACTGCAGGTGTCGCTGTAATCGCAACGACGGAAACCGACTTTTATTAAAGTAAATACCGAATAACTATTATTTCTTTGATCGTTTTGATTTGTAAATATTACTTTCATACCATCATTTGTTAACCAAACAATATTAATACACGGAAAGTCGGTAAGTATCAACCTCACCCAGCAATTGCCTTGGTTGGTACCGTCTTTTTGCTTGTGCTGGTATGAGCCACGCCGTAGCTCAGTGGTAGAGCGCTCGCTTAACATGTGAAGGGTCCCCGGTTCAATCCCGGCCGGCGCGGAGACGTTTTTCAGGCATTCTCACGCTGAGAACCTTGACAAAAAAAGATAATCTTGAGACCAAAAGACCCCCTCGAAAGTTCTCGTAAAATGTGGCTCTCTGCAGAGACTAAACGACCCCTGTATGGTCTCTGAGAACTCTCAAGAGTCTCTGATGTCTGTCAGTGTATTTCCTCAGATTTAAGCGCAGGTCAATAGTTCAAGGGATTATACGTTTTTTTTCCCAGAATAATTGAGTTACATAGTAAAACGTACTTATAAAGGTGGTAGAAGTCCCACGGTAGCCACATTTTTCTGGAAATGACCTCTTCTACACGTAAGGACATTCCAAAGTGCGCGGTAATGCCACCGCGTATTTTCTGCAGGACCGGCTGAGGCAGAGCCAGTCATCTCTTTTATGCTAATAAAAACACCACGTATGGTATATTTCCGGTAAAATAAGCAATATTTGAAAGAAAATCAACTTGTTTTGTTCCAACGACAGCAGCAGTTACCTAGTTTTCCCATAAAATTCTATATTTTTCATGAATTTTCATGCCAAAAAATTAAGACGCCACCACCAAATTCTCAACGCTAAAGGCCAGAGAAAAGAAAACCACAGAAACACAAAACCTCAACGAACAGTGTGTAGTAATACAAAGTCCCGTCAGTTTTGAATTGCATAATAATTTTGTGATCCAGTGTAGGACTTGCAGATAATTCAAAACTCTAAAATTTATCTTAAGATAAAAGTGGTGGACAGTAGCGCCGATCAAGTACTCGTTATCTGATACTAGTCTCGAAAAACGCCCAAGTTTTAACGCTGATCATTGCTGAAATAATGGACTAAATGAGCATTGAGGTCCCTGTTATATGTTTTAAACGTGTTTAAAGCTCAGACAACTGCAAAAGAGTGCATTTACTTTCAGGACGGAAACCCATATAATCTCTTTAAGGCTCTACAAATCAAATGTCAATTTTTTTTTTTTTAGCAAAACAGTTTTCACATATATTTTTACCTAGGGAAGATAGGGCAATGATTCTGACGCCATCGTGTTTGTATCGCCAAGGCGCTTCGCATCATATGCATGATGATTAGGTTAACACGCGCCCTGGAGGGCCTCGGATAATTACACGCCCTGGAGGGGGGGGCGGATTTCGCCCCCCCCCCCTATGATCTCGAAAACCACGCAACGTAGCGACAAGCGGGAAACGACGTTAGATAGCTCGAGACAAGCTCTTTCGAAAGTATTTCGTTAATTTTTTCTTCAGGTCAATATTGAGGTCACCAGAGGTCATCAAGGGTCAGATTTTCAAGTTTTCAAGAGTTCGGTTCGAAGACCCCCAAATATCTCGGGAACTATGATAGTTAGCAGCAAACGGAAAAAAGCAATCGAAAGTCATTGAAAAATGCAATCGACATAGGTGTCTTCAGATTTGAGCTCAGGTCAATAGTTTAGGCTCCAGAGGTCATCGAATGTCAAAAAGGTGATTTTGTTTTCAAAACTGTTTTTCACAAATAACCTTTTACCTAATGAAGATAAAGCAATAATGTTTACGCCATCGCGTGTGTCTTGTCAAGGCGCTTCGAATCATGTTCATGGTGACCGGATTAGGTCAACTGAGAAATTTGGTCTCAGGTCAAGGTCAAGTGGTGACCCAAGTTGGTCATGTTGCATACTGGGAGACGTGTCTCGACGAGACAAACATATTGGTACCATTTTTTCTTCTCTATCTTCATTATGTCGATAGTTATTGATAAAACAGTGTTGGCGGTCACAAAATTGACCTGACCTTAGGTCACCGATATTCGAAATCCGAGATAAACAAATTGCTGGTATCTATGATCTTATGAAGTTCTGCAAGATGGAAACCGATCGGCGTAAAACTGTGGCTGTGGTACTACTGCAAACGTTTTGGAGTTGAGGTCATCACGTGACCTGGTCTGGTGACCTGACCTGAGATGACCCGAGGCCAATAATTTTACATAATGCGGAAAGTTCATTTCTAAACAGGTATACAAAAAACGGCGGCGCTGCGCGCCGCCATTTTTGCGCTATCCTCGAAAAAACGGAGGGGTGGGCGGATTTCGCCCCCCCCCCTCCAGGGCGCGTGTTAAGTCAACTTATACATTTTACCTCAGGTCAAGGTCAAGTGGTGACCCAATTAGGTCATGTTGCACATTGAGAGACGTGCCTCGACGAGCCAAACACATTGGTGCCAATTTCACTTCTCTATCTTGATTTTGTCGAGTTATTGGCAAACATGTGTTGGTGACCCCGGATGACCTTGTCTGACTCTGTAGTGGTCACTGAACAAAAATTGCACCTGTAACTTCAATAATGGCCTATGATAACGTGATCCAGAAGGAATTGGGATGATATCATTTGTATCCTCAGAATAGGAAGCATTTGATTATTTCCCCATTGACTTATAATTGGGAGGTCACGAAATTGACCCGACCTTAGGTCACCGATATAAAATATCTGAGATTAACGAATTGTAAGTACTATTGCCCTTATGCAATCCGGTAAGTACGAAATTGATCGGCCAAAAACTGTGGCTGTGGTACGACCGGAAACATTTTTTGGAGGTGGGGTCACGTGACCTGGCCTGGTGGAAAACTCTCGACCTGACATGACCCGAAGTAAAAAATTCACATTGTGGGTAATTGATGTCCCAACAGCTATGCCAAAAATGGCGGCGCTGCGCGCCGCCGTTTTTCGCTATCCTCGAAAAACCTTAGGGGGGCTGTATAAACCCCCGGCACGGCGCGGGTTAACCCTATTAGTGGCAGGCTCCTGGCTACCCCTGTCCCCTATTAGTGGCAGGGGGGCGGATTCCGCCCCCGGAGATCTAGAGATCTACCCATCCGATTTTCAAAAATCTAACAGCGTTTGATTCTCCTCAACATGATCTACATTTCTAAAACAAAAATACGAAATTTGTATAAGGGGGCAACAGGGGGGCAAAAATGATAAATATTAGAGGTATTTGTGATCCAACACAGCTGTCATGTTTATCAACCGATTTCAACGCAACTAATGGGGATCGATAGAGATTGAATTGGGGATTTATATATGATGGTGACTTTTTAAAATGCAAAAATCATAGGCGTTTTTAGGTCACTAAATATTGGGGTAAAATAAATGTGTTATAAAACAGTTTTTTCTTCTTTTTCGATAAATGAAATGGTGTGCTATTGTGATATCGGACACAACAGTTATACAACATATTTACATCCATAGGCGGTGCCAGGCTAGCGAAAAAGCGAGGCAAAATATATATTAAAACAACTTTCTGTAAACCTCCCCTTTTCAAGTCCCTGAAACCGCCTCTGCCATGCAATATTTATTATAGTTCACAATCAACTAATTTGCACTTGTTTCACTCACCGTAAACCTATGTAACTCCTTTATACTTCAGGCAGTTAGGAAGAAGCCGTGAAGATCGCATCTCCGTATTATCGCTAAATGTCACAGAAGAAAGTCCTCCCAAAACTGGGCCCTAAAACCGCATATGTTCAGGTTAGGAACTCAAAATTTTGACTCCATTTGCGGAATTCAATTTTAGGAAAAGTCCCAAAATTGCATGGGTCTGCTCTTAGCCGTTCGGGAGATATCTGCGAAAAACCTGAGGGGTGGACAGAATCTGCTCCCTGCCACTAATAGGGTTAATGCGACCTGATCTCAAGGTCAAACGGTGACCTTGAGATAACAATATCCAAATGCGTAAATGGAGTGTTTTAATGGTCTATCTTTTGCATTAGTTTTTAGGATTCTCAGACTTCAAATATTCCAAAATTTGGGTACACCAGATTTTGACCTGATCTCAAGGTCAAACGGTGACCTTGAGAGCACAATATGTTGGTTAAAAAATCCAGCCCGTCACATTGTCTATCGATTGCATACTTATCGATTCATTTGCTTTTGTGGTTTTCTCAAATCCTGTCGTCGCAGATTTAGTTGTAGGCATATGGGTACGTTCAATTCGACCTGATCTCAAGGTCAAACGGTGAACTTGAGATAAAAATATCCAAATGCGTAAATGGAGTCTTGTTGATGGTCTATCTATTGCTTTAGTTTTTTAGATTCTCTGTCTTCAAATTTGTGAAAATTTTGGGTACCCCAGATTTTGACCTGATTTCAAGGTCAAACGGTGACCTTGAGAGCAACAAATCTTGGTTAAAAAATGTTGCCCGTCCTATTTATCTTCTATCAGTTGCATACTTGTCGATTTCATTGTTTTTTTCTCTTCAAATCCTGTCGTCGCAGATTTAGTCGAAGGTATATGGGTACGCTTAAAGGGACATTGCCACCTCGCAGGCCAATATGGAGTTTTGGTGTGTATCGGTCGATTAATCGTGTCCAATTTCACCTGCAAAATTTGGTTCCTGAAACTCCCCCATTAGATCAAAAAATACATTTTCACCACTCATGCTTGCCAAGCATTCGTAAAATTGGAGTCGCCACATCACTATTTAGAATCACTTCTTTGCGGACTGTTATTTTCTTTTGAATGTTGCAAACTCAACATCACCATTCCGTCAGTGTACTTTAAAATTAAAAAGCGTATGCAGTTAATTATATTTTCAACAACCTTAGCCTCTTACATAATAAAACAGCAAGAATTACTATGGCTCGACTTTGGGACCGTAGGATTTGTGACCTATACCTTATGTGAGAACCATTTTCTGCAACTGCCCGGTTGCTGGCAACTAGCGGACACCTCCCTGTTATAAGAGGCGCTGCTCCGTTATCCTGACTTCAGCACACGGCCATCGGCTGCGATAATGGAGAAAGACACCACCGACCGACACGTCAGGGGCGGTTTCAGCCGGACCGACGCAGAGATGAGGCCCGGCGTCGCCGCGGCTGGACGGTTCGGAGTGGGCAGCGGTGATCGACTCGGCGCAAGGAACGGCCCTGGCACAGTCTAGCGGTTTTGCCATCAGCGCGGTGTGAGGCGTGTGCTGTGCGTGTGACGCCGTCTCGACGCAGCCCGGCCGGCGGAGAGAGAGGGCAATGTGCGTCACGGAGCAGAGACAGAGTGCGGAGCCGCTCACGGCCGTGGCGATCAGCCACCGGAGGACGAGCCAGCAGAGAGAGCAAGAGAGGACGACAGCCGCTCGCGGTCGGCGCAGAAGCGAGGCCGCGCTACGTTTCGTCATCAGTGCGATACTCTGCGTGTGCGCCGACTCGGTCCGACCTCGATCGTCAAGGCTAGCGGCGACACACCACAATTAACATACAGAGACGGCAATAAGCACCCTGGGTGATGTGGTTGCTGCTCTCTGCACTACTGCAGGATAATGACGGGGGGTCGACTTTAATTAGGAGTATCTCGTGATGCGAGTAGTGCGTCACTCCAGACCGGGATGTGAACCGTGATGTGAGTAGTGTGTCGCTCCAGAGCAATAGGCCGGTTATATTTGGGTTAAGTATTTGTGTCCTCGTTGTGTCGCTCTATTTCTTCTTGCCTGCTGTTACTTAATAACGTCCTAAGCCGAGTAGGATGTTGTTGCTATATATGAGTAGGATGTTGTTGCTATATATGCTCTACGAAGGCGACATAGCTATTGTGCGTATGGCGTGCCTTGTGTGTACACCGCCGCCATGGGCATGACGTCACAGCCTTGGACGGCCGCACGAATGTTTGTATATAAGGCCCGCGTTTGAATCAGTCGGGGTGCGCCACGGGCTGGCGCACCATTCACGGTTAGTACACGGTGACGCACAGGCCGCTGGTGACGCAAGGCCGCCAGTGACGCCGATCCGCCGGTGACGCACAGGTCGGGGTGCCACGTGCCGGCGTGCCACGGTGGTGCGCCGCCAGCGCGCACCACTCACGGTTGGTACACGGCAGTCTCGCCGCTAGGAGGGGAATAATACCCCTGGTGCCCGAAATGGCAGTAACGGTGTAAATCTGAGCCTGGAGTAATCGAGTATCTCTGTACCATTGAGCCTATATGTTCGGAACATCTGTTCTCTGTCTTACCCCGTCAACTTAAACCCGTGTTATAATTCGAGCCTGATGACAATATCTGACTCGTACATATATCTTGTAAAAGTGTGAGACGCTTTTGTTGAGAGATGCAACCGGGGGTCGGGGAAGGCAAAGAAAGACCCTATCGTACGCCACGCGTTCACTAACAATTCATACTCCTAGACACTTTGAGAACGAGCCCATAATCGAGTATATCTTTGAATCCACACTGTTAGAGAACGAGGGTAGAACATGGAACTCACACTGGGGGCTTGCCGGAATGGTATAGAACAGAGAGAAACTTAGAATTCACACTAGGGTAGAACATGGAACTCACACTGGGGGCTTGCCGGAATTATATAGAACGGAGAGAAACTTAGAATTCACACTGGGGGCTCTTGTCCGGGATGTTTCTTGTCTCTGCTCGATTCAAGGGACCACGGGATAACACCCAGGCGGCTCAAAGGCTCAGAGATGCTCTGTTACGGCCAGGCGCCAGCAGAGATACCGTGTATTGCCATACTATACTGGTCATTAATTAAACCTTTGGTATAATTCAACCAAGCTAATTTTTGGGAGGTAACAGCGGATTCTTTCACTTTTGATTCATGGTAAAAGTTTTTTTTAGACCTTCGGATTCAACTGAAAGATTTAAATCGCTAACTTATTGTAAAATCGTATTATTTCATTTTTTGATTTATTATAAAAATTGATTCAATCACTACTTGACTCATAGTAAACTCAA
>JAXIVJ010019955.1:0-16373 GCA_036785665.1 Chirona hameri | reverse complement strand
GTACGTGTACGTGTACGTGTACGTGTACGTGTACGTGTACCTGTACCTGTACCTGTACCTGTACCTGTACCTGTACCTGTACCTGTACCTGTACGTGTACTGTAGTATGTATATGTATATGTATATGTATATGTATATGTATATGTATATGTATATGTATATGTATATGTATATGTGCATGCGCATGTATATGTATATGTATATGTATGCCTAAGACAATGATGCAAGTTATTAATTATTTATCTGCTTTTTGTTTCACCAATAAGCATGTCTGAACTGCCCGTCCCAAAGAAGTCCCGAAGTCCCGAAGAAACCTTTGTGAGATATTTACAGCCTTCAGAGGCTTTGCAGCCTGGATATTACTCACTGGGTGCGCAGCAAAGGACGGCTCTTCTCTCCGCCGCGATCATGGCCAGGCTCATGATAGATGCTATGCCGAACACGCCCCCACAGAAGCCGTATGCCTGCCAAACATGTACACAGCCACGCGTGACTTGAATACCGAGCAAACATACAACGAGGTTGCATTTATGTATTGGCAAAATTCCTATCTAAAAAAAAATGATTGGCCTTTATTCAAGAGGGATGCATGCCATAGTAGGTAATAGGTATGCATGTTTACGGCATCAGCAGCTTTATAAAATCAAAAGAACGAAATTTGCAAACTATTTGCTATCAGTTGCGTGATACAGTGTGAACTCAGCAATTAAACTTGCTAACGAGCCCCGCGAGTTTTTCAGTGCAGACTAGAATAAATAATTTTCAACAATACATCATGAGACGCTCATGTGAAGAAAAAAAAATGCCAACTGGCAGGATGTCAAGTGGTCGGAAGTTGAATAGCAAATATCCAGATAATATTAAGTGATAACATATCGTTAGGAATATGCTCGATATATAACAGACCTGGCACATCCAGGCGGGCGCCTCCCAGCGGTGACTGAAACTGTTGACGACCAGCAGCGGGGTCTGAGTGATGGACATGCCCAGGTCGCTGACGGCCAGGCTGGCCATCAGGGGAGTGGTGCGAGTCCGCAGCGACGCTGTGGTGGCGAACAGCAGCAGCGAGCCAGTGTTGGCCACGGTGGCCAGCAGTCCTACAAGGCATGGGAGACGTGATACTACACTGCCACGGTGGCCAGCAGTCCTACACAGCATGAGAGACGTGATACTACACTTTCACGGTGGCCAGCAGTCCTACAAGGCATGGGAGACGTGATAATACACTGTCACGGTGGCCAGCAGTCCTACAAGATCAGATATATTTGCATCATATCCACGACAAGGCGGCTTTTCAATGTTGCACGTCATCTTAAACTAATCGGATACCGTATACACAACACCATTCAAACACCCATTCGTTCATACACAATCATTCGCCAGCTGAGTTCCGCGACAGTAGCTCACGCTTAAGAGTTGTGCGGAAGTGGCGATCGCTCACATGAACTTTTGTCTTATTCAGCATTTTGACGCCGCGATAGCAAAGTCGTCGCCTGCCAGCTTCCGTCCTAATGCGAGGCAATGATAGGTGATTGACATGTCGGGTTGCGTGAGAGTGAACCTGGCCGGTGGGCCGTCCAATGGTACTGAATACGTCCTCTGGCTGACAGGCCATCCCCACGGAACGCACCATACACACTGCGTGGTACTCTACGAGCTGTTTGGCGTTCAACCAGCCAAGGTTTTGTACAACATCAGATACATGTTCATGACGTTTTTTCCCGCTCACTACGCGCGCACCAAAGTTTATGACTTTTGGGATGCGTTGAATCTGGGTGTTGTTACATGTTCCATACACAGATAGGCAGTAGCGAATCACGGACAGTACGAGAGCCTGAACTAGAGTCGACATAGTGTTGTTCGGAATTACATGACGCGCATGGTTTAATGCTATCAACATCCCGGTGCACCTATTGGTAACGGCACTTATATGTGGTTGGTAGCTAAGGTGTCGATCTAGCAGTATTCCTAGCTTTTTACCACCTTGGACTCGTGAATTCGGGAACCAATGAATGACAAAGTCACCGTGGAAGCGTTTCTAAGCATGGCAGGTGTACCCAAAACAATCATCTGAGTTTTCTTCTTGTTAACCTTCATCCGATGGTGGCAGAACCACTGGAACAGTGAGCTTAGGTTGTCCTCCATCTGCGCTACCAACCGTGACATCTCACTTTTCTTGACACTGATGATTATTTGAACGTCATCTGCGTACTGAACCAGTGTGACGTCATCGCTCACGTGAAGGCCGAGGTTGTTTGAGTAAAGTGAATACAGGGCGCAGCTCAGTGATCCACCTTGGTACACTCCGATTGTGTTGGATTTGAGAGAAGACCTGATTGCTGTACCATCTACACCTCGAATCAGTACCTGTTGCGTATGATCTGCCAGGTAATTTCCGAACCACTCGTTGTCAATACCGTATGTGCTCAGCTTATCCAAAAGGTTCTTGTGTGGTACTACATCAAAACATTTTGACTGGTCGAGCAAGGCTAGGATCGAAATTTCTCCTCTGTCCATGGCCTGAAGGGCTTTATCTGTGATAATGCCGAGTGCTGTTTCTGTTGAGTGTTGTTTGCGGTATCCGTGCTGATGGCATGCTAATAAATGATTTGATTCTAGGTAATCGTTAAGCTGAGTCTGAACTAGTTTTTCCACAAGCTTCATGATCGCTGGTAAAATTGATATCGGTCGAGTATCAGCAGGTTGTTTTGGCGTTTTACCCTTCGGAATGGGTATAACTAGCGCTTGTTTCCAGGACACGGGGACAAGTCCACTATGGAGGCTGGAATTTACAACATCGAGTAACACGTCATCGAATCCGAAAAAGTACTTCTGGAGCATAACTATGCTTATTCCATCGTTGCCTACTGAAGTGGATGATTTCATGGACAGTAGTGTGGCGAGCAGCGTATCTAAATCAACAGGTCGAACCTTGAACGAGCTGGTGGTCACACGGGGCAATCTTGTGTTCACGGATCTTGTAGTTGGAGGGACGCTGCTTGATGTCGTAGGTCCGATGTTAACGTAATAATTGTTGAGCGCATCCGGGTGATGTTGGGCGGCTGAGTTGTTTCCGTTGTCTTCCCGATGACCGGCTTCAGAGCTCGCCACAGGCTGGCACGGCCTTCCTTGGCTATCTCGCGCTGGTAGTAGACTCGCGAGTCTCTCCGTGTAGCTGCGCGGCACTGCCTGTTGACGTCACGGTAGGTAGCGCGGTCCCGCTGGGCGAGCGCGGCGCGGCGGCATTGCAGCAGCTGCCGCGTGTCAGCTGACAGAGGCGGTCCTGTGTACGCGCGCTGGCGGGTGCGCCGAACTGGTGCAGCTCGGTCCAACGCTGCGAGGAATATGCGCTGAAGTTCTCTCCACTTGAGCTCGGGCCCATTTGAAAACCACAAGGCATGGGAGACGTGATACTACACTTTCACGGTGGCCAGCAGTCCTACAAGGCATGGGAGACGTGATACTACACTGCCATGGTGGCCAGCAGTCCTACACAGCATGGGAGACGTGATACTTCACGGTCATGGTGGCCAGCAGTCCTGTGCAGCATGGGATACGTGATACTACACTGTCACGGTGGCCAGCAGTCCTACAAGGCATGGGAGACGTGATACTACACTTTCACGGTGGCCAGCAGTCCTACACAGCATGGGAGACGTGATACTACACTTTCACGGTGGCCAGCAGTCCTACAAGACATGGGAGACGTGATACTACACTGTCATGGTGGCCAGCAGTCCTGTGCAGCATGGGAAACGTGATACTACACTGTCATGGTGGCCAGCAGTCCTGTGCAGCATGGGAGACGTGACACTATACTGTCATGGTGGCCAGCAGTCCTGTGCAGCATGGGAGACATGATACTACACTGTCATGGTGGCCAGCAGTCCTGCACAGCATGGGAGACGTGTAACTACACTGCCGCCATGGTGGCCAGCAGTCCTACACAGCATGGGAGACGTGATACTTCACTGTCATGGTGGCCAGCAGTCCTGTGCAGCATGGGAGACGTGATACTACACTGCCATGGTGGCCAACAGTACTGTACAGCAGGGGAAACGTGATACTACACTGTCATGGTGGCCAGCATCCCTACGCAGCATGGGATACGTGATACTACACTGCCATGGTGGCCAGCAGTCCTACACAGCATGGGAGACGTGATTCTACACTGCCATGGTGGCCAGCAGTCCTGTGCAGCAGAGGAGACGTGATACTACACTGTCATGGTGGCCAGTAGTCCTGTGCAGCAGAGGAGACGTGATACTACACTGTCATGGTGGCCAGCAGTCCTGCACAGCATGGGAGACGTGATACTACACTGGCATGGTGGCCAGCGCCCAGCAGTCCTATGCAGCAAGCGAGACGTGATACTACACTGTCATGGTGGCCAGCAGCCCTACACAGCATGGGAGACGTGATACTTCACGGTCATGGTGGCCAGCAGTCCTGTGCAGCATGGGAGACGTGATACTACACTGTCATGGTGGCCAGCAGTCCTGTGCAGCATGGGAGACGTGACACTATACTGTCATGGTGGCCAGCAGTCCTGTGCAGCATGGGAGACATGATACTACACTGCCATGGTGGCCAGCAGTCCTGCACAGCATGGGAGACGTGGAACTACACTGCCGCCATGGTGGCCAGCAGTCCTACATAGCATGCGAGACGTGATAATACACTGTCATGGTGGCCAGCGCCCAGCAGTCCTATGCAGCAAGCGAGACGTGATACTACACTGTCATGGTGGCCAGCAGTCCTGCACAGCATGGGATACGTGATACTACACTGTCATGGTGGCTAGCAGTCCTGTGCAGCAGAGGAGACGTGATACTTCACTGTCATAGTGGCCAGCAGTCCTACACAGCAGAGGAGACGTGATACTACACTGGCATGGTGGCCAACAGTCCTGTGCAGCAGAGGAGACGTGATACTACACTGTCATGGTGGCCAGCAGTCCTACACAGCAGAGGAGACGTGATACTACACTGTCATGGTGGCCAGCAGTCCTATGCAGCAAGCGAGACGTGATACTACACTGTCATGGTGGCCAGCAGTCCTACAAGGCATGGGAGACGTGATACTTCACTCTCATAGTGGCCAGCAGTCATGTGCAGCAGAAGAGACGTGATACTACACTGTCATGGTGGCCAACAGTCCTGTGCAGCAGAAGAGACGTGATACTTCACTCTCATAGTGGCCAGCAGTCATGTGCAGCAGAAGAGACGTGATACTACACTGTCATGGTGGCCAGCAGTCCTGTGCAGCAGAGGAGACGTGATACTTCACTGTCATAGTGGCCAGCAGTCCTACACAGCAGAGGAGACGTGATACTACACTGTCATGGTGGCCAGCAGTCCTACAAGGCATGGGAGACGTGATACTTCACTCTCATAGTGGCCAGCAGTCATGTGCAGCAGAAGAGACGTGATACTACACTGTCATGGTGGTCAACAGTCCTGTGCAGCAGAAGAGACGTGATACTTCACTCTCATAGTGGCCAGCAGTCATATGCAGCAGAAGAGACGTGATACTACACTGTCATGGTGGCCAGCAGTCCTGTGCAGCAGAGGAGACGTGATACTTCACTGTCATAGTGGCCAGCAGTCCTACACAGCAGAGGAGACGTGATACTACACTGGCATGGTGGCCAACAGTCCTGTGCAGCAGAGGAGACGTGATACTGCACTGTCATGGTGGCCAGCAGTCCTACACAGCATGGGAGACGTGATACTACACTGTCATGGTGGCCAGCAGTCCTACACAGCATGGGATACGTGATACTACACTGTCACGGAGGCCAGCAGTCCTACACAGCATGGGAGACGTGATACTACACTGTCATGGTGGCCAGCAGTCCTGCACAGCAGAGGAGACGTGATACTACACTGTCATGGTGGCCAGCATCCCTACGCAGCATGGGATACGTGATACTACACTGTCATGGTGGCCAGCAGTCCTGCACAGCAGAGGAGACGTGATACTTCACTGTCATAGTGGCCAGCAGTCCTACACAGCAGAGGAGACGTGATACTACACTGGCATGGTGGCCAACAGTCCTGTGCAGCAGAGGAGACGTGATACTGCACTGTCATGGTGGCCAGCAGTCCTACACAGCATGGGAGACGTGATACTTCACTGTCATGGTGGCCAGCAGTCCTATGCAGCATGGGAGACGTGATACTTCACTGTCATGGTGGCCAGCAGTCCTACACAGCAGAGGAGACGTGATACTTCACTGTCATGGTGGCCAGCAGTCCTACACAGCATGGGAGACGTGATACTTCACTGTCATGGTGGCCAGAAGTCATGTGCAGCAGAAACAGGCACGTAGCCAGGGGGGGGGCGCCCCCACCCCTGGAGGCCAGGAGGGCCGTTTTCGGCGCGCTGCGCGCGCCGAAAAGGGCCGACGAGACCGCGTGAAGCGCGGTATCATGGGCTCTTTACCACGCGAAGCGGGGTCTTTATAGAGTTTAGAGGACTTCAGAGGCCATTTAGGGCCATCAGGGCCCTCTCTGAAAGACCATAGGGTCCCTTGGACGTTCAAAAGAGCCCTGTGCATGTTAGACGGGTCCCTGGCTAGACCGAAAGGGCCCCTGAGCGGGTCAGGGGCCCCCTGAACACATCGAATTGGCCCCCTGAACAAGTCGAATGGGCTACTAGCCAGCACAGAGGGGCCCCTGGGCAGGTCGAGAGGCCCCTGAGCATGGCGACAGGGCGACAAAGCGGCCAGCGCAGTCCCTTTCCAGGTCATAAGGGCCCCTGAGCAGGTTGGAGGGCCTCTGGACAGACCAGAGGGCCCCTGGGAAGTTAAAAAGGACCCTGTGCAGGTCAGAGGGGCCCCTGACCAGACCAAAAGGGCCCCTAGGTGGATCAGAAGGGCCCTGAACATGCCGAATGGGCTCCTAGTCAGCACGGAGGGACCCCAGGGCAGGTTGGAGGGCCCTCGGAGGGGTCCCAGGGCAGGTCGGAGGGCCCTGGGAGCATGTCGCAAGGCGACAAAGATTGTGAGGTTTGCAATATTGTCTTGCGTTTGTAATCGCAAACATATGTAATTACTATTTTCTTTGTGACATTGGCCTCTGATGTAATTTCATTTGTAATCAAGCGGCTTTACAGAAACAAGCATAAAACTAAAATTGTGGAATTCTACCTTGCGACCAAATAAACAATCTTAGCGGAAGTTCAAAAGTCATTTTAACGGGTCGCTACTGTCAAATGGATCCTAGGGAGGCTCTAGATATATATCCATACAAGCTCTGGACCCGACAGAAGCTATTTCAGAACAGCATTGAGGGCACGGTCGCATTTTGCAAGTGGTTTCTTGGGTAGTGGTTCAGTGTCAGTGAGGGTAGGCTCCGGATCAGAACCCTCTTAACTCCTGTGGAGGTTCCTGAAAGAATTGTAGCTTTGTACGTGTTCAAGAAGAATCTCCAGACCAGTAAGCAACTAAAGAGAGTCGTGGGAGCTGCAGTGCGGGCCATCCCCGCCGACATGTGCTCTTAAGCAGTGGTGAGTCTGGGGCGGAGGGCAGAGCCGAAACACCTCAGCCGAAACGGAGCCATCTCGAACACGTGTTGTAGAGGATATTAAGATGACGTTTTGTGTTCTGAATATACACAGCATAATCTCCACAAAGTTCTGAGCAGTTTTGTGTGAACAATATATCACACAAAACTGCGCAGAACTTTGTGGGCCGGGTCGGCCGGCCGCTATGCTGTGTATATTCATAATACAAAACGTCATCTTAATATCCTCTACAACACGTGTTCGAGATAGGCTCCGTTTCGGCTGAGGTACAGCTCTGCCCAATAAATCAGAGGAAAACGCTTAACCATTTTTATTTTCCATAGGAAACGCAGGGAAACGCCCTGCTTTTCCGGTGGCCGTCGGTTCACTATTGCCGTCTGACGTCACAACATTAAGTGCTTTATAAATTATAAAGATTTACATACAAATATCTCGCGAAATATTGATTTTGTATGCAAAATGGCGTGTATCACGTTCATCAGCACATTTGTCTTATTATTTTGCAAATATTCACCAAACAGCCTGCAACTAGTCCATTGTAGGCTAATAAGTAAGCTTTCAATAAAGTAGGCGAATGCACGTTTAAAGGAAATCAGTCACCTTTACCAGTAAAACGCCTTTTTGGGCGATGACCGAGCGAGCGCGCTCTAGTAAAGCTAAAACAGGTTTGAAATATGAAACGGTAAGGGAGCATAAGTGGTAGTAACACATAGTAATTTTATTCCTCCAGAAAAATTGCCAGGCCTCAATGCATACCAACATACAAATTAAGTTGTATTAAATTGTTCATGATTTCTTTTCTCAAATCCGCCAAAAGGGAGTACGTCCTGAGCGCTTCAGCGTATAAATAAATGCTTAGATTACAGTCATTTTGTTTTATCAATAATAATTTTAGCAAGTTTGTTTTGCTCATTTCGATGTTCGCGTGTGCCAACTGCCTCGCGCTGTGGTACCACATCTATCAGAACGCACCATACCAAAAACAACATTGATTTGATGGACCTATCCAATGGTGAAAACCCAATCTCAATCGGAGCAGTGGTTGCAAAGTTATTAGCTTCCGAAAAGCGTCGGTATGGCCGGGTCGGGCCGGGTCAAATGTAAATTTGTCTAGTAAGTTGACGAGAAACCTCACGGGAGCTTCGCGTCCGCTCGGTAATAATGGGATTTCAAACTGAGGTAGCGGTTTTGAGGGCCATGTCGAGAAATCACTTACGGCTTGGTTGTAAAGATTCTCCTGCCGAATATAGTTGATGTTTTATCCTGAAATTTAGCGTTGTGTCGAGAACGTTGACCATGTGTATAAAAGGTTCACATGGTAGCATCTATTAGAGAAGCAGCGTAACTGGACCAGCGAGCGAACCCTTCGCCCATCAGTCCACGGGCACTGAGAGGCGAACTTGCCCGTGATTGGTTTTACAATACCCTGGGGCTTCTTAGACTGCGCCATCTGATTTAACTTCGTTCCGGGTTAGTCTAACATCTGTAGTGACTGCGCGGCAAGCAGCTTTGCCGCAGAGACAACGTCGCAACGTTTATCCACAGGTAAGAACAAGGTGGATTGCAATGCATACCTATCTAACACTCATAGTTCACCGATAAACAAAAATACCAACGTACATTCATATGTGATGCATATAGTTTCCCAAAACACTTCACGATCGCAGCATGCATTCTCTGGCAGTATTTTCTGTAACGGCAACGTGAGTTTGGTCGTGTTTCACCGAATGCCTTTGTAATATCAGACATCAATTGGCAAAATATCAATTGACATGAAACCAGCAAGACGCCTTAATCGGCAAAGGACGAGCGAGCCCGTAGAAACGCGATAGTTTCTTAATTACGGAACAGGTGCACGTGCTACTGCACGTGCGCAAGTAGTGTGGTCTCAAAACACACACCAAATTTCAGCTTAATCAGTCCAGCCGTTTCTCAGCTATAGCAGGATAACGTTTTCTGACACCCCTGACGCGGCACGTGCCACGCACCATGCTGACCCCTCACGTGAGACGAAACACATGTCAATAACATATGTCAATAACAACAAGTCAATAACATAATTGATTGAATGGGGCTATCAGATGGCGAAGACCGCTTGTCAATCGGATGCGGGATTCCAAAGATATAAGCTCCTCGAAAGTGTTACGGTCGGGCCGGGTCGGGTCGGCCGCTTATATGTGATAAAAAATCCCGTATTCAGTGAGGACTCACAAGCGCTTCGCGCTCGCTCGTAACCAGGGGATGTCACTGCTGCAGTGACACTTGTTTCTTTGATCTTTCAAAATAAGATTAGATAAATACTTTACAGAGAAGGGATTGGTTAATAACCAGTAAGACGCCTTAATCGGCGAAGGACGAGCGAGCCCGTAGAAACCAGATAGTTTCTGAGTTACGGAACAGGGGTGTGCACGTGCACATGTGCAGTGTGACCCAGAGTTTGCCTTGCGCGACATTGTCTGTAGTGTGTTCTCAAACCACACACCAAATTTCAGCTTAATCGTTCGATCCGTTTCTGAGTTACGGAACAGGGGTCTGCACGTGCGCACGTGCAGTGTGACCCAGAGTTTGACTTGCGTGGCATTGCAGTAGGGTGGTCTCAAACCACACACCAAATTTTATCTTAAAGGAAATAGTTCACCTTCAACATTAGTTTTAAACTGAGATAGCAGTTTTGTAGCCCGTGATGGGAAACCCCTATCTGCAAGTTTTCTTGACTGAAAAGACTTTCCAGCCGAATATATTTGATTTTTTGGCGAAGGAATGCGGTGCTGGCGAAAGAATGTTGTACTGGTTTTAGCCCGGGCAGAGGCTATACCATCAGCCAATCAGCTTGCAGCTGGTGCTAGCAAGCGAACGCCGGCCGCCGGTTGGCACATCTCCAATGCGAGTCTATCCTTACGCGACTACTTTCGAATCTGATTGGCTGAACCATTGTTTACATTCGCGTGACGTCAGGACTCTGACTCAGAGAGTATGCATATAGTGTTTATAAACAATACAAATTTACGACCTTATGTCCTGAATCGGCGCGATATAAGGCCATTTTTGACAATATAAAAAGAAATTGTATTAGAAAATATAATCAAATCGTGTTTGGTAAAAAAAAATCCAAGGTGAACTATTTCCTTTAAAGGAAATAGTTCACCTTCGGGAAATTTTTCAGACCACGATTTTATTATATTTTTTAATATAGTTTCTTTTTTCTTTTCAAAAATGGTCCTACATCGCACCAATTCAGGACAGAAGGTCGTGAATTATTAATGGTATGATGTGCGTTATTGGTCTGCGCATGCTCCATGCAGTGCTGGCACTCTCAGTCGGTACGGTATGTCATATATGCGCCGCATTCCTTCGCCAAAAAGTCAAATATCTTCGGCTGGAGTCTTTTCAGCCAAGAAAAGTTGCAGATAAGGATTTCTCAACACGGGCTACAAAACTGCTATTTCAGTTCAAAATCCCATGTTAAAGGTGAACTATTTCCTTTAATCAGTCCAGCCGTTTCTCAGCTATAGCAGGACAACTTTTTCTGACACCCCTGACGCGGCACGTGCCACGTGCCATGCTGACCCCTCGCGTGAGACCAAACATGTCAATAACATAATTGATTGAATGGGGTTATCAGATGGTGAAGACCGTTTGTCAATCATATGCGGGATTCCAAAGATATAAGCTGAAAAGCGTTACGGTCGGGTCGGGCCGGGTCGGCCGCTTATGTGTGAGAAAAATACGGTATTCAGGGAGGACTCGCGAGCGCTTTGCGCTCGCTCGTAAATACTCATGGGATTAGGCTTCTTTTAGGCAGGTTTAAAGAGTAATGTGATTTGAAGGAGCGAGACTGGTGGGGGGGGGGGGGGTGCAACCTTGGATGGGCCGAGAGGCTCTTTGTTCCACTTTTATTTTATGTCTTTATGTCTTTCAATGCTGGCGCGTAGGCAGATGTAATCCTGAGCTTTCGGATATAATTATCCTGTAGTTGACATTCCCGTAATTTGTAATCACCCAGTGTGACGCCAATAGACAACTATGCTGCGACACTGACTGTCTGGGAATATTCCTGGAAACTGAGAGCCAGCAGTGAACTCAGAGGAATTGTCTTTGGTCGCGGATCAATGTTCGTGGGCAACGCCATTCAGCGACGATGTGACAAAAGAGAACGTGAAAAACAATGATCTTAGGAGAAAACTTCATGAAAAGAGAAGTTTTTTTCTTCTCTCAAGTGATTGAATTTGAAGTTGTTATGTATCCCTTGCTTTCAATGATAGACACCTAATACAGCGCACCTGATATAATTCAAGCAGCGCCAGTGACACGCACCCCGCTGGGGGGGAGGGGGGCAGAATCTGCCCCTCCCGGATTTTCTCAATAATTTTAAAACTGTGATAGATATCAACGGGGAACTTGCAGTACCTTATACTGCATCAATGCTACCTACGTCTTCTCATTAAATTTCATTGAAATTAATATAGTATTTTGGGAGATAATAACGTTTTAATGACGTCATGTCATGCCATTTTTGGTGGAAAAACAATAAATGTTTGAAAAATCGTAAAAATAAAGTTTTAAAGCAAATTGCAAATAAAAAACGTAAAAAGAAAGGAAATGACATCCTCTTCCAAATGGCGATCTCGGATTTGTGATATTGTTTTTTTTTTAACCCTCACAATATATTTGTTTTCCCTCGGAAAAACGTCCACAATTTTTTTTTTTGTGAATTCGAAAAGTGAATTTATTAAGCTCGAACACCAAAATAAGGTGACCGGCCCAAATCCGCGGAGGGAAAAAAATAGGGGTACCTTTTTCCACAAAAAGATGCCCCCAAAAATGGGGGTACCTTTTTGCCCCCAATGCTTTTCCCTTAAAATAGGCCCTGAACTAAGCGCGATAAGCTTGAGGCACCCGCGCACTAATGTTGTGTACGGCTGCAGGCCGGCCGCGTCCCCGCGCTTTCTACGTCACAGCGACTCCGGGGTCGCGGCAACTAAATTAGTGTTGCCACCACTTTTTCGGCCGGAGTATTCTACCTGGTTTATACAGCCTTGGACGTGTCCAAGGCTGTATAAACCAATTTGAAACTATATCAGCGCCACGGTTTTACCAAAACGACTGAAATCGATCAGAAATAACACATTTAATAATTTAAAAGAAATGTAAGGAATAGATACAAGTTTGTTTTAAATCGGTTCTTAAAGGGAATAGTGAACCTTTAACATTAGTTTTTAACTGAGATAGCCAGATTGTTGGTAGTACTGAGAAATCTCCAAATCTGAAATTTTTCCTTCCAAAACGACCTAGTTGCTGAGTTTCAACGCAAAAACTGTTGGAGCTATTGGGAGCTATTTTAAAGGGCCAAATCTTGTGACGTTTCACATACGTCATTAGTGTGATTTCTACCGCACTTCATTTTAACTATTTGAATCGACCGCCACTGAAACGTATCATGTGTTTATAAGGTATAAATATTATCGGCCATAACTTTGTCAATTTGGATTGGATTTCCAATTGAAAATAATGCCGACACTCGTCTTGAAAATGCACATCTTTTGATGGGTGGTTCGTACCTGTAACTGCAATGCTCGCTGCAGTAGAAGCACATCCATAATTTATGCACCCCTATTATACACGTGCAGACTTCAGGTTTTGAGTAAATAACTTGGTTAATTTTGAACCGATTTCCAATTTAAAATTACCAAAAGATGCTTCGTGACAATACCCATGTTTTGATGGGTAGCTGGTCGCGGTACCTGCAATATATCGATTCAATTGTGCCAATGTTTGTTCTTGCATTACGCTGTCTTGCGCTAAGCTTGTGATGAGCTATAAATCATATTGGCCATAACTTTGTCAATTTTCGTTGGATTTCCAACTGAAAATAATCCGACACTCGTCTTGAAAAGGCACATCTTTTGATGTGTCGCTCGTACCGGTAGTTGCAATATTCTCCGCAATAGAAGCACATGCACATGTAACTGCGATACTTTAGGGATAACTTCTGCTTATGTCCGTGAAGTTAGCCAACAGCCAACAAAACGGAAATTTGCAACGGCCGAATTTTTCGCCTAAAATACGCATGCAGGTCAAGTCGCATACGAGGGTCACAAATCTGATGTTATTTTTAATGTCAAGGTCATAGGTCAAGGTCAAATGCGTAAAGAAGGTTGTGTACCCTTATGTACCTTTTTTACGGACAAACGGTACACCACACGGCCTCGCAATGGCCACCATTCGAAAGAGCGGCACAAAATGAAGGTGGGGTTTTCCTGGGAATTTCGATTTAGGTCACCCAAGGTCACCCATCAAGGTTAAACTATCCAAATCAGCCAAAATCGACGTTATGTACCTTTTTACGGACAAACGGTACACCGCACGGCCTCGCAATGGCCACCATTCGAAAGACGGGCACAAAATGAAGGTGGGGTTTTCCTCGGAATTTCGATTTGGGTCACCCAAGGTCACCCATCAAGGTCAAACTATCAAAATCAATCAAAATCGACTTTATGTACCTTTTTACGGTCAAACGGTGCTTCGCACGGCTTTTTAAATGACACCATTCGAGAGAGCGCCCCAAAATGAAGGTGGAGTTTTCCTCGGAATTTCGATTTAGGTCACCCAAGGTCACCTATAAAGGTCAAACTATCAAAATCAACAAAAATCGACCTTATGTACCTTTTTACGGACAAACAGTGCTTTGCACGGCTTTTTAAATGACACCATTCGAAAGAGCGCCCCAAAATGAAGGTGGAGTTTTCCACGGAATTTCGATTTAGGTCACCCCAGGTCACCCATCAAGGTCAAACTATCAGAATCAACCAAAATCGACCTTATGTACCTTTTTACGGACAAACGGTACACCGTACGGCCTCGCAATATCCACCATTCGAAAGAGCGGCACAAAATGAAGGTGGCGTTTTCCTAGGAATTTCGATTTAGGTCACCCAAGGTCACCCATCAAGGTCAAACTATCAAATTCAATCAAAATCGACTTTATGTACCTTTTTACGGACAAACGGTGCTTTGCACGGCTTTTTAAATGGCACCATTCGAAAGAGCGCCTCAAAATGAGGGTGGGGTTTTCCTCGGAATTTGAATTTAGGTCACCCAAGGTCCCCCATCAAGGTCAAACTATTAAAATCAATCAAAATCGACTTTATGTACCTTTTTACGGACAAACGGTGCTTTGCACGGCTTTTTAAATGGCACAATTCGAAAGAGCGCCTCAAAATGAAGGTGGGGTTTTCCTCGGAATTTCGATTAAGGTCACCCAAGGTCACCCGTCAAGGTCAAACTATCGAAATCAACCCAAATCGACCTTATGTACCTTTTTATGGACAAACGGTACTTTGCACGTTTTTTTAAATGACACCATTCGAAAGAGCGCCTCAAAATGAAGGTGGATTTTCCTCGGAATTTCGATTTAGGTCACCCAAGGTCACCCATAAAGGTAAAACTATCAAAATCAACCAATATCGACCTTATGTACCTTTTTACGGACAAACGGTGCTTTGCACGGCTTTTTAAATGACACCATTCGAAAGAGCGCCTCAAAATGAAGGTGGGGTTTTCCTCGGAATTTCGATTAAGGTCACCCAAGGTCACCCATCAAGGTCAAACTATCAAAATCAACCAAAATCGACCTTATGTACCTTTTTACGGACAAACGGTGCTTTGCACGTTTTTAAAATGACACCATTCGAAAGAGCGCCTCAAAATGAAGGTGGGGTTTTCCTCGGAATTTCGATTTAGGTCACCCAAGGTCACCCATAAAGGTCAAACTATCATAATCAATAAAAATCGACTTTATGTACTTTTTACGGATAAATGGTGCTTTGCACGGCTTTTTAAATGGCACCATTCGAAAGAGCGCCTCAAAATGAAGGTGGGGGTTTCCTCGTAATTTCGATTAAGGTCACCCAAGGTCACCCATCAAGGTCAAACTATCAAAATCAACCAAAATCGACCTTATGTGCATTTTTACGGACAAACGGTGCTTTGCACGTTTTTTTTAAAATGACACCATTCGAAAGAGCGCCTCAAAATGAAGGTGGGGTTTTCCTCGGAATTTCGATTTAGGTCACCCAAGGTCACCCATAAAGGTCAAACCATCAAAATCAATCAAAATCGACTTTATGTACCTTTTTACGGATAAACGGTGCTTTGCACGGCTTTTTAAATGGCACCATTCGAAAGAGCGCCTCAAAATGAAGGTGGTGTTTTCCTCAGAATTTCGATTAAGGTCTCCCAAGGTCACCCATCAAGGTCAAACTATCAAAATCAACCAAAATCGACTTTATGTACCGTTTTACGGACAAACGGTGCTTTGCACGTTTTTTTTAATGACACCATTCGAAAGAGCGCCTCAAAATGAAGGTGGAGGTTTCCTCGGAATTTCAATTTAGGTCACCCAAGGTCACCCATAAAGGTCAAACTATCAAAATCAATCAAAATCGACTTTATGTACCTTTTTACGGACAAACGGTACACCACATGGCCTTTTAAATGACACCATTCGAAAGAGCGCCTCAAAATGAAGGTGGGGTTTTCCTCGGAATTTCGATTAAGGTCACTCAAGGTCACCCATCAAGGTCAAACTATCAAAATCAACCAAAATCGACCTTATGTACCATGTTACGGACAAACGGGGCTTTGCACGTTTTTTTTTAAATGACACCATTCGAAAGAGCGCCTCAAAATGAAGGTGGGGTTTTCCTCGGAATTTCGATTTAGGTCACCCAAGGTCACCCATAAAGGTCAAAGTATCAAAATCAACCAAAATCGACCTTATGTACCTTTTTACGGGCAAACGGTGCTTTGCACGTTTTTTTAATGACACCATTCGAAAGAGCGCC
>JAXIVJ010019954.1:0-16382 GCA_036785665.1 Chirona hameri | reverse complement strand
CCCGACGCCGGCGGCAACGCCCCCCTCAGGTGCCAAAAATGCGCCCCCGGGCCTGCAGACAACCTCAGTGAAAATCCTGAATCCACCCCTGAGAAGGAGAGATTCGCTCGCTCAGGCAGGCAGGACCAGAGCTGCAGTTTTTCATTTCCATGGAACCCACAGGCCACAGCCCACACATGTTTTGATCTAAAGCAAAGCCTACATCGGCGCTGACATTGGATTGGTCGAGGTAACAATATGACTGTGGACTGTGGACTGTACTGACGAACCGACGCATAACCAAAAACATTATTATTTCACTGATTTTGCTCTAGTGGCCAATCGAAATACATAAAGTGGCAACAATGGTTTGTGGCATAGCGCCAAAGTCGGCTGGCGCTATCAGACAAACGTGTTGGGAAGTGGTCGTTTTTCCAACCATCCTGCTTCTTTGCTACTTATCCTCATTTCATTCCTGATTCGCTCTTCCGATGCATCAAATTTCGTCTTTGTATTCAGCTTCTTCAACATTTTCCTCTATGTGTTACCTAGAACGGCGGTTTATATCGAGACATGCGGCGTTGGACGCAGTCCCAGTGGAGGAGCACATGTTGGACAGGCCGATTCGTCATGGTCTGTCAGCGCAGACTGCGGACTGTGGACTGTGGACTGTGGACTGTGGACTGTGGACTGCAGACTGCAGACTGCAGACTGTGGACTGTGGACTGTGGACTGTGGACTGCAGACTGCGGACTGCATACTGCGGACTGTGGACTGCAGACTGTGGACTGCAGACTGCGGACTGTGGACTGCAGACTGCAGACTGTGGACTGTGGACTGCAGACTGTGGACTGCCGTGCCAGCTGCCCTGCGTGAGCCGGCCAGCTGCACTGCCGTGCTGAACGGGAGCCGGCCAGCTGCACTGCCGTGCTGAACGGGAGCCGGCCAGCTGCACTGCCGTGCTGAACGGGAGCCGGCCAGCTGCACTGCCGTGCTGAACGGGAGCCGGCCAGCTGCACTGCCGTGCTGAACGGGAGCCGGCCAGCTGCACTGCCGTGCTGAACGGGAGCCGGCCAGCTGTACTGCCGAGCTGAACGGGAGCCGGCCAGCTGCACTGCCGAGCTGAACGGGAGCCGGCCAGCTGCACTGCCGAGCTGAACGGGAGCCGGCCAGCTGCACTGCCGTGCTGAACGGGAGCCGGCCAGCTGCACTGCCGTGCTGAACGGGAGCCAGCCAGCTGTACTGCCGTGCTGAACGGGAGCCAGCCAGCTGGACTGCCGAGCTGAACGGGAGCCAGCCAGCTGTACTGCCGTGCTGAACGGGAGCCGGCCAGCTGCACTGCCGTGCTGAACGGGAGCCGGCCAGCTGCACTGCCGAGCTGAACGGGAGCCGGCCAGCTGCACTGCCGTGCTGAACGGGAGCCGGCCAGCTGCACTGCCGTGATGAACGGGAGCCGGCCAGCTGCACTGCCGTGCTGAACGGGAGCCGGCCAGCTGCACTGCCGTGCTGAACGGGAGCCGGCCAGCTGCACTGCCGTGCTGAACGGAAGCCGGCCAGCTGCACTGCCGTGCTGAACGGGAGCCGGCCAGCTGCACTGCCGAGCTGAACGGGAGCCAGCCAGCTGCACTGCCGTGCTGAACGGGAGCCGGCCAGCTGCACTGCCGTGCTGAACGGGAGCCGGCCAGCTGCACTGCCGAGCTGAACGGGAGCCGGCCAGCTGCACTGCCGTGCTGAACGGGAGCCGGCCAGCTGCACTGCCGAGCTGAACGGGAGCCGGCCAGCTGTACTGCCGTGCTGAACGGGAGCCAGCCAGCTGCACTGCCGTGCTGAACGGGAGCCGACCAGCTGCACTGCCGTGCTGAACGGAAGCCAGCCAGCTGCACTGCCGTGCTGAACGGGAGCCAGCCAGCTGCACTGCCGTGCTGAACGGGAGCCAGCCAGCTGTAATGCCGTGCTGAACGGGAGCCGGCCAGCTGCACTGCCGTGCTGAACGGGAGCCGGCCAGCTGCACTGCCGTGCTGAACGGGAGCCGGCCAGCTGCACTGCCGTGCTGAACGGCAGCCGGCCAGCTGCACTGCCGTGCTGAACGGCAGCCGGCCAGCTGTACTGCCGTGCTGAACGGGAGCCGGCCAGCTGCACTGCCGTGCTGAACGGGAGCCAGCCAGCTGCACTGCCGTGCTGAACGGGAGCCAGCCAGCTGCACTGCCGTGCTGAACGGAAGCCGGCCAGCTGCACTGCCGTGCTGAACGGCAGCCGGCCAGCTGCACTGCCGTGCTGAACGGGAGCCGGCCAGCTGCACTGCCGTGCTGAACGGGAGCCGGCCAGCTGCACTGCCGTGCTGAACGGCAGCCGGCCAGCTGCACTGCCGTGCTGAACGGGAGCCGGCCAGCTGCACTGCCGTGCTGAACGGGAGCCGGCCAGCTGCACTGCCGTGCTGAACGGGAGCCGGCCAGCTGCACTGCCGTGCTGAACGGCAGCCGGCCAGCTGCACTGCCGTGCTGAACGGCAGCCGGCCAGCGGCACTGCCGTGCTGAACGGCAGCCGGCCAGCTGCACTGCCGTGCTGAACGGCAGCCGGCCAGCTGCACTGCCGTGCTGAACGGCAGCCGGCCAGCTGCACTGCCGTGCTGAACGGGAGCCGGCCAGCTGCACTGCCGTGCTGAACGGGAGCCAGCCAGCTGTAATGCCGTGCTGAACGGCAGCCGGCCAGCTGCACTGCCGTGCTGAACGGGAGCCGGCCAGCTGCACTGCCGTGCTGAATGGGAGCCGGCCAGCTGCACTGCCGTGCTGAACGGGAGCCGGCCAGCTGCACTGCCGTGCTGAACGGCAGCCGGCCAGCTGCACTGCCGTGCTGAACGGCAGCCGGCCAGCTGCACTGCCGTGCTGAACGGGAGCCAGCCAGCTGCACTGCCGTGCTGAACGGGAGCCGGCCAGCTGCACTGCCGTGCTGAACGGCAGCCGGCCAGCTGCACTGCCGTGCTGAACGGGAGCCGGCCAGCTGCACTGCCGTGCTGAACGGGAGCCGGCCAGCTGTACTGCCGTGCTGAACGGCAGCCGGCCAGCTGCACTGCCGTGCTGAACGGGAGCCGGCCAGCTGCACTGCCGTGCTGAACGGGAGCCGGCCAGCTGTACTGCCGTGCTGAACGGCAGCCGGCCAGCTGCACTGCCGTGCTGAACGGGAGCCGGCCAGCTGCACTGCCGTGCTGAACGGGAGCCGGCCAGCTGTACTGCCGTGCTGAACGGCAGCCGGCCAGCTGCACTGCCGTGCTGAATGGGAGCCAGCCAGCTGCACTGCCGTGCTGAACGGGAGCCGGCCAGCTGTAATGCCGTGCTGAACGGCAGCCGGCCAGCTGCACTGCCGTGCTGAACGGCAGCCGGCCAGCTGCACTGCCGTGCTGAACGGCAGCCGGCCAGCGGCACTGCCGTGCTGAACGGGAGCCGGCCAGCTGCACTGCCGTGCTGAACGGCAGCCGGCCAGCTGCACTGCCGTGCTGAACGGCAGCCGGCCAGCTGCACTGCCGTGCTGAACGGCAGCCGGCCAGCTGCACTGCCGTGCTGAACGGCAGCCGGCCAGCTGTACTGCCGTGCTGAACGGGAGCCAGCCAGCTGCACTGCCGTGTTGAACGGGAGCCGGCCAGCTGCACTGCCGTGCTGAACGGCAGCCGGCCAGCTGTACTGCCGTGCTGAACGGGAGCCAGCCAGCTGCACTGCCGTGCTGAACGGGAGCCAGCCAGCTGCACTGCCGTGCTGAACGGCAGCCAGCCAGCTGCACTGCCGTGCTGAACGGCAGCCAGCCAGCTGCACTGCCGTGCTGAACGGCAGCCAGCCAGCTGCACTGCCGTGCTGAACGGCAGCCGGCCAGCTGCACTGCCGTGCTGAACGGCAGCCGGCCAGCGGCACTGCCGTGCTGATCGGGAGCCGGCCAGCTGCACTGCCGTGCTGAACGGCAGCCGGCCAGCTGCACTGCCGTGCTGAACGGCAGCCGGCCAGCTGCACTGCCGTGCTGAACGGCAGCCGGCCAGCTGCACTGCCGTGCTGAACGGCAGCCGGCCAGCTGTACTGCCGTGCTGAACGGGAGCCAGCCAGCTGCACTGCCGTGCTGAACGGGAGCCGGCCAGCTGCACTGCCGTGCTGAACGGCAGCCGGCCAGCTGTACTGCCGTGCTGAACGGGAGCCAGCCAGCTGCACTGCCGTGCTGAACGGGAGCCAGCCAGCTGCACTGCCGTGCTGAACGGCAGCCAGCCAGCTGCACTGCCGTGCTGAACGGGAGCCGGCCAGCTGCACTGCCGTGCTGAACGGGAGCCAGCCAGCTGCACTGCCGTGCTGAACGGGAGCCGGCCAGCTGCACTGCCGTGCTGAACGGGAGCTGGCCAGCTGGACTGCCGTGCTGAACGGCAGCCGGCCAGCTGCACTGCCGTGCTGAACGGGAGCCAGCCAGCTGCACTCCCGTGCTGAACGGGAGCCGGCCAGCTGTAATGCCGTGCTGAACGGGAGCCGGCCAGCTGCACTGCCGTGCTGAACGGCAGCCGGCCAGCTGCACTGCCGTGCTGAACGGGAGCCGGCCAGCTGCACTGCCGTGCTGAACGGGAGCCGGCCAGCTGCACTGCCGTGCTGAACGGGAGCCGGCCAGCTGCACTGCCGTGCTGAACGGCAGCCGGCCAGCTGCACTGCCGTGCTGAACGGGAGCTGGCCAGCTGCACTGCCGTGCTGAACGGCAGCCGGCCAGCTGCACTGCCGTGCTGAACGGGAGCCGGCCAGCTGCACTGCCGTGCTGAACGGGAGCCGGCCAGCTGTAATGCCGTGCTGAACGGGAGCCGGCCAGCTGCACTGCCGTGCTGAACGGCAGCCGGCCAGCTGCACTGCCGTGCTGAACGGGAGCCGGCCAGCTGCACTGCCGTGCTGAACGGCAGCCGGCCAGCTGCACTGCCGTGCTGAACGGGAGCCGGCCAGCTGCACTGCCGTGCTGAACGGCAGCCGGCCAGCTGCACTGCCGTGCTGAACGGGAGCCGGCCAGCTGCACTGCCGTGCTGAACGGCAGCCGGCCAGCTGCACTGCCGTGCTGAACGGGAGCCGGCCAGCTGCACTGCCGTGCTGAACGGGAGCCGGCCAGCTGCACTGCCGTGCTGAACGGGAGCCGGCCAGCTGCACTGCCGTGCTGAACGGGAGCCAGCCAGCTGCACTGCCGTGCTGAACGGGAGCCGGCCAGCTGCACTGCCGTGCTGAACGGCAGCCGGCCAGCTGCACTGCCGTGCTGAACGGGAGCCGGCCAGCTGCACTGCCGTGCTGAACGGCAGCCGGCCAGCTGCACTGCCGTGCTGAACGGGAGCCGGCCAGCTGCACTGCCGTGCTGAACGGCAGCCGGCCAGCTGCACTGCCGTGCTGAACGGGAGCCGGCCAGCTGCACTGCCGTGCTGAACGGCAGCCGGCCAGCTGCACTGCCGTGCTGAACGGGAGCCGGCCAGCTGCACTGCCGTGCTGAACGGGATCCGGCCAGCTGTAATGCCGTGCTGAACGGGAGCCGGCCAGCTGCACTGCCGTGCTGAACGGCAGCCGGCCAGCTGCACTGCCGTGCTGAACGGGAGCCGGCCAGCTGCACTGCCGTGCTGAACGGCAGCCGGCCAGCTGCACTGCCGTGCTGAACGGGAGCCGGCCAGCTGCACTGCCGTGCTGAACGGCAGCCGGCCAGCTGCACTGCCGTGCTGAACGGGAGCCGGCCAGCTGCACTGCCGTGCTGAACGGCAGCCGGCCAGCTGCACTGCCGTGCTGAACGGGAGCCGGCCAGCTGCACTGCCGTGCTGAACGGGAGCCGGCCAGCTGCACTGCCGTGCTGAACGGGAGCGAAATGCGAATGGCATCAACGATCAGAGCTTGTGCCTCGTGTTTACGTTTACTGTCTCCAGTCAGAAGAACACGATTGTTAGAGGTAACAGACCAATCAAGTTGGATCGAAGGCTGTACAAAATGGACGATTGTTAGAGGTAACAGACCAATCAAGTTGGATCGAAGGTTGGGCAAAATGGACGATTGTTAGAGGTAACAGACCAATCAAGTTGGATCGAAGGCTGGGCAAAATTCTGGAATCCCCTCCCTCAGGCCTCTACTAAGTTTCTTCTGGGGAAACCAGGAATACCGTTATATAGCTTGTCAAAATTAATGTCAAAACTACTTCAGTTATGTTTTGCTTAGGTCCATATTAACCCGCGCACTGCAGGGGCTTTGCGCCGAACACGAACTGCAGGGGGTTGATTTCCGCCCCCCTGATATCTCAAAAACTACGTTACGTAGCGAGAAGCGGAAAACGACATTTGATAGCTTGATACATGTTCTATCGAAAGTATTTAGCATTGTTTTAGGTCAGGTCAAAATTGAGGTCACCAGAGGTCATCAAAGGTCAAACTTTCCAGTTTTTCCTGTTTTAGGACATCGCTACAGAAATTACCATATATCTCAGACACTATGCTAGTTAGAAACAAACAGAAAAAAGCAAACGCCAGCCAGTTAAATTTTCAATCGCTAAGGTGTCCTCAAATTTGATCTCAGGTCAACATTTGAGGCTCCAGAGGTCAAAAAAGAAGATTTGTTTTTTTGCTAAATAGTTTTCCGCTATTAACTTGTTATGTAATAAAGATAACGGACAACTGTTTACGTCATTGTGTTTATCTTATCAAGGCGCTTTGAATGATATACATGGTGATCTTGTTAAATTAACTTAAAAAATTTGACCTCAGGTCAAGGTCAAGTGGTGACCCAAGTAGGGCATGTTGCATATGGGAACATGTGTCTTGACGAGACAAACACATTGATGTCTGGTTTACTTCTCTATCTTCATTATGTCGGGAGTTATTGACACAAAAGTGATGGTGACCTCGCATGACCTTAAATGACCCAATAGAGGTCACTGGACACAACTTACACTTGGATCATCAATAATATCCTATAATAACATGATCCAGAAGTAATTGGACTAATATCATGCATATCCTTAGCATTTGTATATTTCCCCATTTACTTATTATGGGGAGGTTACGAAATTGACCTGACCTTAGGTCACCGATATCAAAATTCCGAGACAAACGAATTGTAAGTACGTATGCCCTCATGACATCCTGTAAGTTTCAAACTGATCGGGGGAAAACTCTGGCGTTGGCACAACTGCAAACATTTTTGGAGGTGGGATCACTTGACCTGGTCTGGTGACCTGACCTGAGATGACCCTAGGATATTTGTTTCCTCAAAGTGTGCGCAATTGATGTCCTGACAGGTGTGCGAAAACTCGACGGCGCTGCGCGCCGCCGTTTTTTCGCTATCTTTGAAAAACCTGAGAGGGGGGGGGGCGGAAATCAACCCCCCGCTGCAGTGCGCGGGTTAAGGTCACCAGTGGTCCTCAAAGGCCAAGTTTGTTGGTTTGACATACCTCCAAATATTTCAGGAACTATGATTGGAACAAACATAATAAACAATTCAACGCCAAATCAACGCCATCACAACGCCAAATTGACCCGGAAGCAGCAGGTTGACAACACCCATCATACAATCACAACCATGCGCATCCCGTCTCCTCATCCACGAAGCCAGGCACGTAGCCAAGGGGGGGAGGCCTGGAGGCCAGGAGGACCCTTTTCGGCGCGCGAGGGCCTTTTTCGACGCACGCAGCGCGCCGAAAAGGGCCGACGAGACCGCGCGAAGCGCGTTATGATGGGCTCTTTACCACGCGAAGCGTGGTCTTTAGAGAGTTTTAATCACTTCAGAGGCCCTTTAAGACCACCAGGGCCCTCTCTGAAAGACCAGAGAGCCCTTGGACGTTGAAAAGAGCCCTGTGCATGTCAGAGGGGCCCCTTCCCAGATCGAAAGGGCCCCTGAGCGGGTCAGAGGGCCCCCTGAACGCGTCGAATGGGCCCCTAGCCCCAGCACTGAGGGCCCCTGGGCAGGTCGAGAGGTCCCTGAGCATGTCGGCAGAGCGATAAAGCGGCCAGCGCAGTCCCTTTCCCTTGAAGGCATAAGGGCCCCTGAGCAGGCTGGAGGGCCTCTGGACAAACCAGAGGGCCCCTGAGAAGTTAAAAGGGCCCCTGTGCAGGTCAGAGGGGCCCCTGACCAGCCCAAAAGGGCCCCTAGGTGGGTCAGAAGGGCCCCTGAACATGCCGAATGGCCCCTAGTCAGCAAGGAGGGGCCCCAGGCCTCCGGAGGGCCCTCGGAGCATATCGCAAGGCGACAAAGGCCAAAGCAGCCAGCGCAGTCCCTTGCCAGGTCGGAAGGGTCCCTTAGAAGGCTGGAGGACCCTTGAGAGACCAGAGGGCTCCTGGAAAGTTCAAAGGGCCCCTGTACAGATCGGAGGGGCCCCTGACCAGCCGAAAGGACCCCTGGGCGGGTAAGAAGGGCCCTGAACATGCTGAATTGGCCCCTAACCAGCACGGAGGGGCCCCAGGGCAGGTCGGAGGGCCCCTTGAGCATGTCGGCAGGGCGACAAAGCAGCCAGCGCAGTCCGACCAGAAGAGTCGCTGGGCAGATCGGAGGGGCTCCTGGGAAAGTCAGAGGGGCCCCTGGATAGACCGAAAGGGTCCCTGGGCCGGTCGGAAGGATCCTTTAACATGCCGGATGAGTTCCTAACCAGGCTGGAGGGGCCCTGGGCAGGTCAGAGTGGCCCCTGAGCATGTCGGCAGGGCGACAAAGCAGCCAGTGCAGTCCCTGGCCAGGTCGGAGACTCGGAAGGACCTCTGAACAGGCCGAATGGGCCCCTTGGCACACAAGAGGGGCTTCTTGGAAGGTCAGAGGAGTCCCTGGTCAGGCCGGAAGGGTCAAAAGCACGTAGAGATCCCAGATGAAGATTAAATGCAAAGAGGACCTACTCCACAATAAAAAATATTAAAAGCGGAGCTTTCGGGTATATTGTAACACCCTTCGTCAGGGTGTTACAATATACCCAAAAGCTCCGATGTTTTATTTTTCCAGTAGAGTAAGCCCGCTTTGTACTTTATATATATATAACCAACCTCTCATCATGTGTTTTCGCTTCGCGGATCCCAGATGAATCCCTGAACAGATCGGAAGGGTGTTGAAAAGGTCGGAGGGGCCCCTAGACGATCTGAAGGGACCCAGGGCCTTTCAACAGTAAGAATGCAGTTGTCCAAGGAATAAACCTCACAATTTTCGCGTTGCTCCGCGGTGCAATTTAACTACAAATTCAATTATATGCGGGTTAGGAAAAAATCTCGGCGTTTCTCGGCGGCGCATTTATGTGTTATGTTGCTACTTTCCCATATAATTGAGCAAAATTGTTCACTTTAGCACCTTTTTTTACCGCACTTGTAAACGCACAATATAGCATTTTTAGAGGTCCGCACCATACGCAATGCGACGCATTGATGAGAAAGCATATCCAGGGCATAAGACTCAAAATTTTCGCGCCGTTCCGCGGCGAAATTTGTTTAAGAGTTCCAGGTCTTGAGCTTAAAAATATTCCAAGTTGGTATGGCTGATTCCAAATTAGTGTCGCTGGTTCAAAAGTTGATATGGCAGTTTGCTAACACCAGTTCCTAAAAGTTGTTATGGCCCATGCCATACCTGTCATGCTGCATTTTCCATCCTTGTAACGTGCCTTTTCACCCGTTTTTGTAGGCCCTTTCAACGCTTGGGAAGGGGGCCCTTTCAACGCTCGGGAAGGGGCCCTTTCGAGGCGCCCCCCCCCCCCCTGGACGAAATCCTGGCTACGTGCCTGCACGAAGCTTTGTTGATCCGCGACCGTGGTACCCCTTCCCTATACAAGCAGCTAAAATCCTGCATAACTGTGTGTTGCTAATTAAGCCTGTGGAGATAGGCCTCGCAGATCAGCAAAAGCTAGTGTCGAGTGTTCGCCGTCGCTATCACCAAATGCGCTGAATATGGGGTATACATGTACATACATACATGCCATACATGTTACTCATTAGTGTGTAATGACGAGACGCACAAGACTTAGGATTATAATTCAAGTATGTTTGGTTTATGAGCGCTGTATGAGTGCAATGCCACTTTTAAAAATGAATTGAGCGGATTCGAAACGTAATATAACCATACATGTTACTCATTATGTTATGGATAATTAATTTATGACTTACAAAGTTGCACCAAGAAAGTGATCAGAAAAATACAAGAACCGAGCGGAAACTCCAGCTAAAGCTAAAAGTGCCTTGGTCTTCAACAAAACACACACACACACACACACACACACACACACACACACACACACACACACACACACACACACACACACACACACACACACACACACACACACACACACACACACACACACACACACACACACACACACACACGCACACGCACACGCACACGCACACGCACACGCACACGCACACGCACACGCACACGCACACGCATACGCACACGCACACGCACACGCACACGCACACGCACACCCACACGCACACCCACACGCACACACGTGACCACTGGCGGATCCAGGGGGGGGGGGGGCAGAGGCAAAATCCCCCCCCAATTACACGCTCGACGAGGGCTGCAATATAAATTACCCCCCCCCCCCCTCCTAAAAAAATCGCTGAAACTGGCGACGAAAAATGGATACTGACCGCGAAAAATAACTTATTGCGAAAGAAAGTAATCGTTATTTTTTGCCTCGTTCGTGTTTCCTCTATTTGGTAGCAATTTGGTGGTAGTAGGGAAAGTGGCGCGTCTGGCACTATTTTTTATCTGGAGCGATTCACAACCAAATCAAGTTATAATTGTACACGCAGCGTCGCAAGCGCAGCCTTTGGTCTCGCCTGCTGAGGAGCGCGTGCGTGAATTTCCATATATAGGTACCTATGTTCTGTGGAATACGTGTACTAGTATCAAGTAGGGTAAATAGGTTCGGTTAAAAAAAAAACATTTCCCAATTTATTATTTTTGTATCTATGTATATGGATTGGTTTCCAGATATGTACCGATCCTAGGTATGAAATAAGCGATTATTATTATTATTATTTCTGCAGTGGTAGCCTTACCACTGCCGAAAACTGGCAGATCCAGGGGAGGGGCATTAGGGGCAAATACCCCCACAGGAACATGGCAGATCCAGGGGAGGGGCATTAGGGGCAAATACCCCCACAGGAACATGGCAGATCCAGGGGAGGGGCATTAGGGGCAAATACCCCCACAGGAACATGGCAGATCCAGGGGAGGGGCATTAGGGGCAAATACCCCCACAGGAACATGGCAGATCCAGGGGAGGGGCATTAGGGGCAAATACCCCCACATGAACATGGCAGATCCAGGGGAGGGGCATTAGGGGCAAATACCCCCACAGGAACATGGCAGATCCAGGGGAGGGGCATTAGGGGCAAATACCCCCACAGGAACATGGCAGATCCAGGGGAGGGGCATTAGGGGCAAATACCCCCACAGGAACATGGCAGATCCAGGGGAGGGGCATTAGGGGCAAATACCCCCACAGGAACATGGGGGGGGGGGGCATTCAATGCAAGTATGCCCCCCGCGCGTTCCTCCTGCATTGACTTTAAAAGTGATAATTAGGAAAAACTTTACCCCCGGTCAACGACGATTTTTATTTATCGCGCTGAGGACCCGACGCATATCTCCCACTCGGTCAACAACTTTTTTTTTTCGCTGACGACCGGACGCCATCCCCTCCGCTCAACGACTCTTCGCGCTAACGACCCGCCACTCCCCCCCCCCCCGGTCAACAACTTTTCGCTGGCTGATGAAACGGAGCGAAATTCCCCCCCCCCCCCCCCAACTCGAACCCGCCAGTGCGCGTGAAACGTGCCCAAAACGGGAAATACATGCTTACAGCTTGGTAAACTTCATAAGACTCAACTGTAATGCAAAATTACTGTTTCTGTCAAGGCGCCGTATCCTATACCTATCCTATACCTATCCTATACCTATCTTATACCTATCCTATACCTATCCTATACCTATCCTATACCTATCCTATACCTATCCTATACCTATCCTATACCTATCCTATACCTATTATATACCTATCTTATACCTATCCTATACCTATCCTATACCTATCCTATACCTATCCTGAGCGCGTGCTCATTTCACCTCCCCCTAAAACAAAACGTGGCGCATCGGTCGGCTCCACGCTGCACAGGGTGCGGCTCCTCTCCATCGTAGGCCGACCGTAGCGCCATCTTCAGCTGCGTCACCTGCAGCAGCGCCCTCTACCATGGCGGCGGCCGCGGCGACGAGGCCTGCAGATGGCCGTCCCAGCAGGCAGCACGCCTATTTAGGAGGACTTCACCGAGGTGTGCTTTATTCAAGGGCGTAGGCAAGGAGGGGAGGGGCAAGGAGGCCATCCCCCCCCCCCCTTGAGGCCAGGCGGGCCGCTCTGGCGACCGAGCGAGGGCCCCCTGGGGCCGAAGGCCCCAGTGTCTTGGATGGTGTCAGGTTGCCCCCAAAACGCCTTACGTCGCATAAAAGAACGTCCACGAACCTAGCAAAATCGTACACACGATAAATAACAGCACTTGCTTGTCTGTAAAGGCATGTATATGTAAATACGTACAAAAGGGCCCCAGCCAGTGTGCAGAGGGGCCCTCTACCAGCTTTTGAAGGGCCCTGCCGATCAGCAGATGGCCACCTGCCGGCATTTAGAGGGTCTGTCGGTTGTAGAGGGCCCTCTGCCGGCCTTTATATGGCCCTATCGATCTGCAGAGGGTCCCTGCCGATCAGGAGGGGCCCTCTGCCGGCTTTAGAGGGTCCGGCCGATCTGTAGATTGACCTGCCAATCTTTAGAGGGCCTCAGCCGGCATTTAGAGGCTTGCTGACCTGTAGAGGGCCCTCTTCCAGCCTTTATGGGCCCTGTCGATCTGCAGTGTCCTAGTCAATATGTAGAGGGCCCCTTTGCTGACCTTTAGAGGGCCCTGACGATATGTAGAGGGCCCTCTGCCGGCCTTTAGAGGTCCCTTCTAGCATGCAGAGGGCCCTCTTCCAGCCTGCCGGGGCCCTGTCGATCTGCAGAGTGCCCCAGCCAATCTATAGAGGGCTCTCTGCCGGCCTTATATGGCCCTGCCGCCCTTTAGAGGACCCTGCCTGCCTTTAGAGGGCCCTTCCAGGCCTTAGAGGGCCCTTCCAGCCTTTAGAGGTCCCTTCCGGCCTTTAGAGGGCCCTGCCGGCCTTAGTTGGCCCTCTTTTAGCCTTTACGGACCCTGGTCGATCTGCAATGTCCCTGCCGATCTGTAGAGGGGCCCCCTCTGTCGGCCTATAGAGGGCCCTGCCGATCTGCAGATGGCCATATGCCGGCCTTTAGAGGCCCTGCCGATCTGTAGAGGAGCCTCTGCTGTCCGTTAGAGGGTCCTGTGGTGGTAGAGGTGATCTGCCGGTCGAGCGCCGGTTGAGGCTCTCGAAGGAAGCCAGTCAAAACTCTCTTTGTTTTTCAGTGTCTGAGCGGAGTACAAGGCTTTGACAATGTACGAGTATTAACCCGGCATTGCTGAGGTCTCAGCCCGAACGCTATTGCAGGGCTGGGAAACCCTAGCTGTGTGTCACCGTTGGGGATTCTGAAGACCGAAGTTTGTCAGCAGTTTTTTGCTACAATTTTGACAACTTTTCCAAGACAAAACATTTGATACTGACAGATATAGGTTTTGTTGTTTTGTTGATTGGGTTATTGGGCGCGTCGACGACTACTGCAGTCAATTTGTGGTAATAAGGTATTAAAATGTTGCCTTGGTGCACTATGTTGCTACTTTTGCAAAGCTTGCCAACTGCCACATAGTACTATGACATCATAACTGCCATGTTGCTGCCATGGTTGTGCACCAGTTATGCAAATATTTCCTTAGTCAAAGGTTGTCAACAATAACACAGGCGTTGAAAGCACAACATGAATATAGAGCAAAAAAATAGATGGCCCTCAGAATCACTCTGCTGCACCCACCCACCACCCAACCACCCCCCCCCCCCCCAAAATTAGCAGGATTACAATTATCCTGTTGGAGTTGGGAGGAGGGGTTAACAAACAGGGGGGTGATGCTCCTGTACCTACATACAAGTTCAAGTTCAGCACATACATGGGGCAACTTTAGAGGAAAAAATCATTACAAATGAGACATCTTTAGCACCTCAACATAACACAGCAGACACTAAACTAGCAGATATTCTGCCTTGACCAATATATCATAAACTTTTCCACACATTTGTAGGACCTTGCCTGATGGGTGAGTTCAAGTTTTGGCAAAACGATGCTGAATGCATCATATGGTCTTCTTAGGCTGAATTTTAAACTCTCTATTGGGCAATTCCAGACAGAATCACCAAGGCATGGTAACCACACCCTCTCAGATTTCGCTGTAAAATGGTGTATGGGGTTATTCTGGGCACTGATTTCGATTTTTTAATGTGTACAGTCGTTAGTTACGGGGTCAGAAGATACAGGTCAACGATAATTCAGGTCAAGGTCAAACAACCAACTACGCCACCAACTACGTCCATTATATCTCAAAGAAAATAAATAAATATCAGGGCAAAACTATATATCATTAGAGAGAGGAAGAAACAAAGAATACGATGGCATACAAATTTACCCCTTTAAATTGCGAATTTGACCAATTTGACCTGATGACCTTGAAGAGTCAGGTCAAGGTCAAACCATGTTTGCCTGCTTCGATTTTGTGTTTATTTATACACAAGTTTGCTCATTCAATTGGTAACATTAATGCAAAATGTCTTGTAGCAGCTTAAACTCCTTGGGGGTCAACAGGGGGCATATGTCATACCTCATCTGTCCAGCGAGTTCACACAAATTTCGGTGATCTCCAAATGTAAGCAATATGGGCATCATTGAAAACACCTGTCCTATTGAATACACTATGACATTAACCGCGCCGTGCCGGTGCTCGGCGCCACTTCACCGTGCCGTGGGGGGGGGGGGGGGGGGGGGGGGGGGGGGGGGGGGGGGGAGGGGGTAGACGCCCCTCCTCACGAACTCGGAGAGATCCACAAAAACCCCCCGGGACAAAAATGTTCGAAAGCTTGTCAAAATATTTTGAAACTATTGAGGTCCATGTATTTTTACTCCAGGTAAATATTGAGGACCCAGAGGTCATCAAGAGTTAGATATTCAAGTTTTAGGACTTCGCTTCAAACACCCGCACATATCTCGGGAACTACTATGGCTATTATAGCTAGAGTTCCCAGAGATACCCGTATCCTATAGCCGTAACTATACCGTAACTATAGGCTAGAACAAACGAAAAAAGATTGAAGCTTTACAAAATAAAACGCACGTAGGTTTCCTCAAATTTTAGCTCAGGTCCATAGTTAAGGCTACACAGGTTATCACAAGGGTCGAAAACGCAAATTGTTTGACAAAACGTGGTTTTCGCAAATAGCTTTTTTACAAAATAAAGATAAGGCAATACTGTTGGACTGCGATCGTGTTTGGACAAGGGCCGCATCGATCATATTACTGTTGACCAGGTCAGGTTCCAACTTAAATTTGACCTCAGGTCAAGGTCAAGTGGTGACCCCAAATAGGCATGTTGCATATGGTGAGTACGTGTATCGACGAGATATGCACATTGGTGCCGGCTTCACTTCTCTATCTGCATTTCTGTCGAGAGATAGACAAAACAGATGTTGGTGACCTCGGATGACCTTGGCTGGACGCATGTAGGGATCACTTGAACAAAATTTGCACCTGGATCAATCAATAATGACATATGATAACATGATCCAGAAGGACTTGAACTGATATCATGCCGTATCCTCGGAAAAGGAAGCATTTCAATATTTTCCACATTCCCTAGAATATTGGAGGTCCCGAAAATTGATCCGAACATTAGTGTCACAGATATCCAAAAGCCGAGATAAGCACTTTGTAGGCATAATAGCCTTTCCAAGTCCGCTACCAGACGTATTCAATTATATTCACAAACAATTCGGACATATTGCGCCCAGAAGCGAATAAGATGCCGCTGCGCACTTTTACTTACACCCAATAAAGCCAAAAGTCAACTCATTACAAATATGATCTAGGTGGCGAAACTCTGTGTGAGGGTTAATCATGATGATGTGAATTAAAAATAACCGGTAACCTCATAATAAATAAGTAAAAGAAATAATTAAGGCGAAATTATATTATATATTTCGCTATAGCGAAAGTATAAGCGAAATATCTAATGTAATTTTCGGGCTTAATTTATTTCTTACTTATCTATTATGAGGTTAGCGGTGATTTTAATTCTCAATCATTACTAAATCTAGTCATCAGAATTGCAGAGAAAAAAGAGATTGTATTACCGCGCCATCCTGCTCGCCACACCAAAATTACACATTATCACTTTTCTCGACCAACTTCCGCTTCCAAATTTGCCACATTGCCCCGGTTACCCACGGTACACAATTAAACATTTTCTCAATAACTGCCCTGTTCATCAC
>JAXIVJ010019953.1:0-12500 GCA_036785665.1 Chirona hameri | reverse complement strand
TTGAGGTCATCCACGTGCAGGCAAGTAGCCAAGGGGGGGGGGGGGCGGCGGGGGCGGCCGCGCCCCCTGGAGGCCAGGATGGCCCTTTCGGAGCGCGAGGGCTCTATTCGGAGCGCGAGGGCGAGGACAAACTCGGCGCGCTGCGCGCGCCGAAAAAGGCCGACGAGACCGCGCGAAAGAGGACTTCAGATGCCCTTTAGGGCCACCAGGGCCCTCTCTGAAGGCCCTTCGACGTTCAAAAGAGCCCTGTGCATGTCAGAGGGGCCCCTGGCCAGACCGAAAGGGCCCCTGAGCGGGTCAGAGGGCCCCCTGAGCACGTCTAATGGGCCCCCTGAACACGTCGAATGGGCCCCTAGCCAGCACAGAGGGCAGGTCGAGAGACCCTGGGCCCTGGGCAGGTCGAGAGGCCCCTGAGCATGTCAACAGGGTGACATAGCTTCCAACGCAGTCCCTTGCCAGGTCATAAGGGCCCCCTGAGCAGGTTAGAGGGTCTCTGGACAGACCAGAGGGCCCCTGGGAAGTTAAAAGGGTCCCTGTGCAGGTCAGAGGGGGCCCCTGACCAGACCGAAAGGGCCCCTATGTGGGTCAGAAGGGCCCGTGAACATGCCGAATGGGCCCCTAGTCAGCACGGAGGGGCCCCAGAACAGGTCGGAGGGCCCTCGGCGCATGTCGCAAGGCGACAAAGCAGCCAGTGCAATCCCTTGCCAGGTTGAAAGGGCCCCTTATAAAGCTAGAGGGCTCCTGGAGAGACCAGAGGGCCCCTGTAAAGTTAAAAGGGCCTCTGTGCAGATCGGAGGGGCCCCTGGCCAGACCGAAAGGACCAATGGGCGGGTAAGAAGGGCCCCTGAACATGCCGAATTGACCCCTGGCCAGCACGGAGGGGCCCCAGGATAGGTCGGAGGGCCCCTTGAGCATGTCGGCAGGGCGACAAAGCAGCCAGCGCAGGCCGACCAGAAGAGTCGCTGGGCAGATCGGGGGGGGGGGGGGGGCTCCTGGGCAAGTCAGAGGGGCCCCTGGCCAGACCAAAAGGGTGCCTGGCCGGTCGGAACACCCCTTGAACATGTCGGATGAGTTCCTAGCCAGACTGGAGGGGCAGGTGGGAGGGGCCCCTGAGCAGGGGCGGCGTATTGCGGGGGCAGGGTACCCAAAATACCTCCAGTCGAAAATCCTGGGTGGCATAAAGACAATTTTTCCCCCTCACAGATTTTGGCCTGCTCAATCTGGGGGCAAAATGACCCTCCCCACCCCTCCCCAGGATTTCCAACTGGGGGGGGGGGGATTTAGGTACCCTGCGCCCGGCAATCGGCCGCCCCTACCCTGAGCATGTCGGTAGGGCGACAAAGCAGCCAATGCAGTCCCTGGCCAAGTCGGAAGGACCTCTGAACAGGCCGAATGGGCCCCTTGACACACATGAGTAGCTTCTTGGAAGGTCAGAGGAGTCCCTGGTGAGACCGGAAGGGTCAAAGCACGTGGAGATCACAGATGAAGATTAAATACAAAGAGGACTTACTCCACAATACAAATATTAAAAGCGGAGCTTTCGGGTATATTCTAACACCCTTCGTCAGGGTGCTACAATATACCCGAAAGCTCCGATTTTAATTTGTCCTGTAGAGTAAGCCCTCTTTGTATTATATATATCACCCACTCCACATCATGTCTTTTCTCTTCGCGGATCCCAGATGAGTCCCTGAACAGGTCGGGAGGGCGTTGAAAAGGTCAGAGGGGCCCTAGACGATCTGAATGGACCTTGGGCCTTTCAACAGTAAGAATACAGTTGTACAGGGAATCAAACTCAAAATTTTCGCGCCGCTTTGCGTTGCAATTTAACTGCAAATTCAATTATATGCGGGTTAGGAAAAAAACTCGGCCCGTTTCTTGGCGCATTTATGTGTTATGTTGCTACTTTCCTATGTAATTGGGCAAAATAGTTCACTTTAGCACCTTTTTTACCGCACTTTTAAACGCACAATATAACAATTTTAGAGGTCCGCACCATACGCAATGCGACGCATTGATGAGAATGCATATCAAGGGCATAAGACTCAAAATGTTCGCGCCGCTCTGCGGCGCCATTTGTTTAAGAGTTCCAGGTCTTAAGCATAAACAATATTCCAAGTTGGTATAGCTGATTCCAAATTGGTGTCGCTCGTTCCAAAGTTGATATGGCAGTTTGCTAACTCCAGCTCCTAAATGTTGGTATGGCCCATGCCATACCTGTCATACTGTATTTTCCATCCTTGTAACGTGCCTTTTCATCCGTTTTTTTTTGGGGGGGGGGGCTTTCAACGCTTGGAAAGGGGGCCCTTTCAACGCTCGGGAAGGGGCCCTTTCGAGGCGCCGCCCGCCCCCCCCCCCCCCCCTGGACGAAATCCTGGTTACGTGCCTGTCCACGTGGCAGCGGCTGTTACGTGTCAAGCCAGGTAAAGCCAAGTAAAATCAAGTACTTATCATCTGTGTGTGTGTGTGTGTGTGTGTGTAGGGGGGGGGGGTCAGATGCCCTTTGAAGTCAATTTTTGTCATGCAATACCGATAGTCGTAATGTTAAAAATTCCCATAAGTGTGGGGGCGACCCCCACTAGGTAGCGACAACCCTGGAGCTTGCACATTGTCTGTTTATGTAGTAATGACGCGCACGGCCGCTGTAAAATGTGGTTGCTTGTACAGAATTGACCTCGGCTAACTTTACCATCGATCTGACCTGACGATATTGATGTTTCTAAGGGGGGGGGGCGAGTTATAGGTATAACGTAGCGTTCCGCTTGGGAATATCCTGAGTAGCACCTAAATAGGTAATACGAATTCGCTAAATTGCATTTTGTATTGCAAATTGCAAATCTTGGATTTTATATCGGTAACCCCATATCACTTCAATTCTCGGGACTCCCCATTATAAGGCAATGGGCACTGAAATTCACCTCTATTGCCTCAATTGCCTCAATTTCAATTTCAAGTTGCCAAAGGTTTCAAATGCCTCATTTTGACATGTTTGGCATGAAACTGATACTCAAGATGTTCCCATCGGCGATTCTTGACAATTCAGGTGAAATAATTAGGTACTCCGTGGGCCTTGCAGGGTCACCTGAGATCATCTGTGGTCAACAGCACTAATTTGCCCCTAACCCTCGACAGAATGGAGCCTTCAAATGTCATCATTGGATTTCTGGCGACAATGCCCGTGAGATGATATGCAATATACCCCATTTAGGTTATTTGGTGACCTTGACCTGAGGTCAGTTTTTATTAATAGTTGAAAGAATAATGTCGGACTCAAATGTCAAGATGACATTTGAGTTCAAATGTCAAGATGGTCACCTCTATGGGGTTGCTGTGCATAACTTACGCAAATCTGTTTTTGTATTACGACTTACTTTCTATGGGCCAACCGGGACGGTAACCCGCACTTGTCCCCGGTCCGGGATGGATCGTGGCGACGTCCCGGTTGGCCAGGCGGGCTGCCCCGAAATAATATGACATTGCAAGCAAGTGCTTTCAACTTACTCCTTGCCAACTAAGCTGCATTTTTTTTTTTAAATCACAGGAATTACCTTCCTAATATCTGAATCCAGTATCCCGATAAATCATGTGCTGTGGCGCGGTGGTCAGTAGATAGCTACAACTAGCGTTTCGCGATCAAAGGGATAGGTGCTCTGATTTAAGCGTAAGCTTATGGAACAATCCTTTTGTTTTGATGGCAACGTGCACCAATGTGTCCATCCTGAATTTCACCTATTGGCAAGGCAAATAAATGTATGATGATGATGATGGTGATATTAATAGATCCAAATTTGTTCAATATCATGGAGGATCCTGGTCAGTGGATAGGAATGATTTTGAATGGGGAAAGAGAGAATTTTCCCCTTTCTTCATGAAATATAATTTTAACAAATACCACTTCCCCTCTTATTTTTTTTTAGTATCCCTGATCCTGGATTTTCTTAGAGCTCTCTCTGAAGAGCTTGCCAAATTATAGGTCAAATTTTGGATACCTAATGCCAACATTCTTGATCGATCAAGTATTGTTTCCAAAGTTTAGTGAAATGTATTTGCTGGATCTTGTTATCTTTTCCAGGTATCTTGGCACAATCTCTTTATCTCTTATCACATATAAAATTAAATGAACACAATTATGTTTAAATATTAAATACTGGCATAAAAACTGTGCCAATGTAAAATCATGTTGGATTCTGAAAAATAACATACAATTTGTGGCATACCCAGACCAAAATAGCCATAGCATCATGCATCTGTAGTTCTTGTGGTAAAATATTAAATACTGGCAAAAATACTGTGTCATGTAAAATCATGTTGGATAAAATTATTGTTCTCATATGGTCAGAACCAAAAATAATAATGGTGTTTTCTATCTTATTTGTGGAATATTGAATGATGCTTTTATTCTATTACCTACTTCAAATACGCAAAACATCAATTGTCCAAAACTATTTTGCAGCACCCATGGAATCAGCAAGTGATGTCATCATGGATGAATATGGAAACATTATTCTTGCATCCTTATAACAATAGGTACAACAAATATCAGTAGATGATGCAACGTTGCATGGTTCTCAGGGCCTATTTTAAGGGAAAAACCACTGGGGGGGGCAAAAAGGTACCCCCATTTTTGGGGATATCTTTTTGTGGCACAAAGGTAGCCCCCATTTTTTCCCTCCGCGAATTTGCGACGGTCAACTTATTTTGGTAATCGAGCTTACGAAATTCACTTTTCGAATTCACAAAGAACATTTTTTTTAGGACATTTTTTCCGAGAAAAAAATATTTCTGGGGTTCAAAAACCCCCAAAAATAACAAATTCTAGATGGCCATTTGGAAGAGAATGACATTTATTTTCTTTTGACGTTTTGTATTTGCAATTTGCTTTGAAACTCTATCACAAATATCAAAATGTATTGTTCTTCCACCAAAAATGGAATAACATGACGTCATTAAAACGTTATTATCTCCCCAAATACTTCATTAATTTCATTGAAATTTGGTGAGAAGACGTACAATTGATTTAGTATAAGGTACTATAGGTTTCACGTTTATATCTATTACGGTTTTATAGTTATTGAGAAAATCCGGTAGGTGGCAGATTCTGCCCCCCCCCCTCCCCCCAGTGGGGCGAGTGTCACCGGGACTGCTTGAATTGCATCAGGTGCGCTGTTTTGTCTCTCATTGAAAGCAAGGGATACATCAAAACTAAAACTAAATCACTTAAGAGAAAAACTTTCGTTTTCATGAAGTTTTCTCCTAAGATCATTGTTTTTCACGTTCAGTGCCGGGAACGCGCGGGGGGGGGGCATACTTGTATTGCATGCCCCCCCCCCCCTCCCCAAGATTCCTGTGGGGGGGGGGCATTTTCCCCTGATGTCCGCCTCCTGGATCCGACAGTGGGGGCGGGTACCCTCCCCCCTTAGGTTTTTTGGAAATAGCGGAAAACGACGCCATTTCGCGCTGCCATTTTTGGTACAACTCCTTGCCTATCAATTGCCCAAATCCTGTTAATTTGTTTACCTTGGGTCTCCTCAGGTCATGTTGCTAAGTCAAGTCTAGTGATCTCACCTCCAAAAAATGTAAGGTCGTGCCGCAGCCATATTGTTTGACTGATCATTTAGATACTCACAGGATTTAATCAGGTCATACACACCTACAATTCTGCTATTTCGGATGAGTTTTATATCAGTGACCTAAAGTGAAGTATATTTTGTGACCTCCCAATTATAAGTAATTGGGGAAACATGAAAATGTATATAAATCCACAGGAAATGGCTAAATTTTCCCAATGTTCACCAGTCACACATCTTTTGCAATCTACGGTTTTACGGATCTACGTGGCGGATCTACGGTTAGGCAAAATGGGCAATTCTCCCCCCCCCCCAACCGCCTGAAATCGGCGCAAGATCGACACATGTCCTGATATAGAAAACAATCTCTAAGCAACTTTTACTAAGGAAAGTTAGCTTTAAATCAGGTATCAATACATAAGCAAGCCAAATCCGATGCGTTTTCAGAATTGTGCGAGACCTTTTGGAAATTTCCCCCCCCCCCCCCCTCCTAAACCATACGTTCTGGATCCGCCAATGCAAAGATCCATGTAGTATTTTTATCCTGTGACCTCCACGAGGTAAAATATATTCACCCTGAGGTCATTCGTCATTTTTCTTCCATAACTTTGTATCGAACCAGTAAGACGCCGTAGTTGGCAGGGGGCATAGGGGCGCATTTTTTTCGGGGAACAGGGGCGCATTTTTTCCGGGGAACAGGGGCACATTTTTTTCCGGGAAATTGGGGCGCCGTTTCTTCGAACATACCCAGGGGCGGATCTAGGATTTTTCCGAATGGGGTGGGCGACTGACCCAGGGGGCGACATTTTCGCCGTCAAAGGGGACGCCATGGGCCTAGAGGGGCGTTAAAGGTTAATTAATAAAATACATTTTCCTGCAAAAACTGTCAATTCTCTTACGCTTACTCATTTGCAGTTTTTTTCTCTCTAAAAAGTAAAAATTATAAATGTATTTATAAACAGATACTGAATGTATTTGTATAGCACTCTCACATGTAGGTATGCCGTCCGTCAATAGCACGCATTTTCGTCAGCAGCACGTATATTCGAGTGCGATCGTGGATGTGACTAATTCTGTCACGGCGAGGTCATTCACCTCTCTCTGGCCTGCTGAAATATACCCCCCCCCCCCCCTCTCTCTCTCTCTCTCTCCTCTCTGACCTGCCGAAATCTACCTAGCCCAATCTCTGCCTGAATCTATACCTGATGGAAGTGGTAGACATTATTGTCTACCACTTCCATCAGATGCCGACGCTTCCATCTTCCACGGACGAAGAGGCGCCTTTCGTCCAAATTCCATCGTAGCCACGTCGTTGCGGTGCTTGTTGAAGTTCTTCTCCGTAGCGCCAGGGACGTAGTCAGGGAGGGGGGGGCACGGGGGCCATGCCCCCACCCCCTCCCTCTGAGCAAAATAAATGCACACTAGATAAAATGAGATCTCTGACGACCCAACCATACCCCTCCCCCCCCCCCCCCCCCCCGTCAACAAGATATGGCTGAGGAGCGATTTTTTACTACCGGGTGCCCCCGCCCCTCCCTGATAAAAATCCTGTTTACGTGCCTGCGTAGCGCATTTGACAATCGCGCCCGCCTGACTTCTTCTTGCACCAAGAAGAGTTGGCAGGGAGAGATGTTCGAGTTGATGCATGGGGCTGGCGCCGCGACTCGTGCTAACTCGTCCTATTTACCCTTGACTGGGATGACCTGTATCGGTGGCAGCGGCCTGAGTAAGATGAAGTCAATGCGCGGGGAGGACCGTGCCGAAAGTTTGTGACACGTAAATCCATGACTTTAAATTCCGCCTGTCAGCAAATATTGCGCGATCGGATATGGTCCATGCAAACAGCTCTGCTTAGCGAAGGGCGCCGACACCTTCAAACGTAAGGTTGGAACAAATACAAATATGCGCTCAGCTTTAGCTGACAGCACGAGGATAGACTGTTCACCGTACTTCCAGGAGCTTCTCCGTCTCGGCATTCAACTTTTTTTGAGCGGGAAAGTCATTTAGAGCAGCCCCTGCCCCGTCCGGAGTGATAAATCATTCTACCTCAATTGAAGGAACATTATCACAGAAACTATTGTTCTTCTAGTCTCCCATAAGTGACACTCAGTGGCGTGCGTAGAAATGCACGAAGGGTCGGCTTCAGGGCCATCACTTGGTCTGAAGGGCCCTAGGTCTGAGGAAGCCCTTTGTCAGCCTGAGGAGACCCTTTGTCAGCCTGTGGGCCATTATGTTCCGAATGAGGGGCCTTTGGTTGGCGTGAGGGGCCCACGGACGGGTTGAGGGGATCCTCCAGCGCCCCGAAGGGGAACTTGGTCGGCCTGATGGGTCAAGTCAACCTGAGTGGTCCTCGGTCGGCTTGAGAGGACCTCGATCGGCCTGAAGGAGAACTCGGTCGGATTGAGCGGGCCCCCTGTCAGCCTGAGGGGCCCTCGTACGGCATGAGGGGCCCTTAGATGATTTATAGGCCTGATAGAACCCTTGCCATGCCTGAGCGGATCCCAGGCTGGTCTGAGAGGGCGATTGTCGAGGCCTGAGAGAGCCTCGCACCTCCAGCGGTCACTGGCCAGAGGGGCACCGTCACTGGCCTGAAGGGTGCCGCCATTGTCTGTGCCCATTGACCGATGGTGCGTCGTTACTGGCCGCAAGAGTGGCGTCACTGGCCGGAGGAGTGCCATCACTGGCCAGATGGGCGCCGTCACTAGCCGAAGGGACGCTGTCACTGGTCAGATGGGCGCCGTCATTAGACGGAGGGGCGCCGTCACTGCACAGCGGGGCGCCGTCATTGGGTGGAGGGGCGCAGTCACTGGCCAGAGGGTCGCCGTCATTTGCCGGTGGGGCGCCATCACTGGCCGGAGGGGCGCCGTCATTGGCTGGAGGGGTGCAGTCACTGGCCGCGGAGGGGCGCCGTCATTTGCCGGTGGGGCGCCGTCACTGGCCGGAGAGGTACTCCTCTTGTACTTGTACTCCTCGATCTTTCGAAATGTTTTGATGTTATAAATCACGAAAGATGCTAGGAAAGCTATGCTTGTACAATGTCGACACCACTTGGTTCCGACATTACCTTCAGGGCCACTCACAACAAGTAAAAGTACGTAACACCGACGGATCTGTCATTTTTTCGAAGTCTCTGCCAGTCTCATCCGGAGTTTTTCAAGGTGGATCGCTCAGCTGTTTATTGTTTTCCATATTCGCGAACGATATGTGTCTGCATGTGCCGGATGTAACGATCGTGCAGTTTGCCGATGATACCCAGCAGTTGGTGTCCGGCAAAAAAAGGAAGCTGACCTGGCCAGCCTGATCTCGAGAATGGAGAGAGCTCTATCAAAGCTGTTAGCATGGTTTTGTTCCAACGATATGAAAGTGAACGCATCAAAAACCCAGATGATTGTGCTCGGTACGCGCCAGATGCTTAAGGGACTGCCATCCGTTAGCATCAGATTTGCCGGTGCCACTATCCATGAGTCCGCAACTGTTAGAACCTGGGCCTCATCATGGATAAGAACCTGTCGTACCATGACCATGTGAACCATGTTGTGTCGAAGTGCACAGGGGCGCTGCTGCCGCTTAACCACGCGAAGCATGTGCTACCGCCCTTCACACTGAAACCGATCGTGACCTCGCTTGTCGTGTCTACGCTACGATACTGCATAACTATTTATGGTACATGTGGTACCACTGAACTACGCCGGGTACAGAAAGTGCTCAATTTCTGTGCGCGTGTAATAAGCGGCCGTCGAAAGCAAAGCCATGTGACCGATGTCCTTAGAGACTTGAAGTGGCTGAGCGCGGCAAACCTAGTCCTGTACCATAGAATATGTAACGTGTGAACTATTAGACAGACAGGCCAACCATCCAGTATAGCATGTACACTAGAGAACGCGACAGATCATGGCCACGACACCCGGAATGCCCAACGACTGCGGCTACCCCGAATACGCACCGAGGCGGGAAGAAGGCAGCTGGTGTACAGCGGTGTTGACGCCTATAACGAGTTTTGCACAACCTATGATGGACAGTCGTCCTTCAAAGGAGCACTCAGGCTGCATTTACTGCAGAACCAGACATGAACACGGTCGTTTAGACCATTCATTGTGACGACGAATGCGTGACGTGTTGATTGTGATGTGTGCTAGCTTTTAACCTTTTGTATCTTTTGACATTGCGTTAATGAAAAGCCGCAAATGAGCGGATTTAACGTGAATAAAAGAACTGAACTGATCTGAGGGGCTGTCACTGGTCAGAGGGACGCCGTCACTAGCCAGGGGGCACCGTCACTGGCCGGAGGGGTACCGTCTTTGACAGGGGATGCCGTCACTGGCCGCAAAAGCATCGTCACTGGCCGGAGGGGCGTCCTCACTGGCCGGAGGGGCGCCGTCACCTGGCCATAGGGCGGCACATGGCTAGGTAGCGGCACATGGCTAAGGGGCGGCACCTGACCAGGGGGCGGCAACTGGCATGAGGGCGGCATCTTACCTGAGGGCGGTGCCCCGCCAGAACGCGGTACGTGACCTGATGACAGGACCTGGCCTGAGGGCGGCACCTGCCTTGAGGGCGGCGCCTGGCTTGAAGGTGGCACCTGACCAGGGGGCGGCATCTGGCCTGAGGGCATCACATGACCTGAGGGTGGCACATGACCTGAAGGTGGCACCTGGCCAGGGGCGGCACCTAGCCTGAGGGCGGCTCCTGGTCTGAATGCAGCAAATGTCAGATATCCAACCCTGTAAGCATGTCTATTTCCGCGCATTCGGCGCGGAAATTGGTCTGCTTTCGAGGCCCTTCCGCGCCTTCGGTGCGGAGGGGGTGCAGAAGGGGGGGGGGGGGCGCCGCCCCCCTCTGTATCCACCCGCAGGGGGTTGCCGTCCCCCGCGGCCCCCCTGTATCCGCCCCTAGGGGACACACGTCCCCCCGCCCCCCTGTGGCGGAGCCCCTGCCTAACTACACACCAAATGTGAACACAATCGGTTTAGCAGTTGCCCCCACCCACTCCAAATTGTGTGGCGACGTTTCTGATCCAACAACTCCCGATCTCCGCCACTCTGCCGCTAATGAGCAATTGTTCAAAGGATATTGAAATTCAAGATATTCCGGAAATAATTTAAAGATACTTATTTTGGCTGGGAAATTCTAAAACTTAGGAATATCATGACATTTGCATTGGATTTGTATACATTTATCACCAGGTAAGCATATTTGATTTTAATTGAATACCTATCAATCGGAAACTGACATGGAAATAATGAAATCAGGGTGGGCAGCATTTTTTGACTGGGGGGGGGGCAAAACGGCTCACTGCCCCCCCCCCCCCCGTTACCATGTTAAAATAGGCACTGATGGTTCTAGAGTACAATTATTCAGACACCCCTATCTTCATGTCAGGGGCGGATCCAGGATTTTCTAAGGCAGGGGGCTTCAGGCCTGAGGGCGGCATATTTCCTCGGTGACGGGGGCGGCATGGTGCCTTCCGAGGGCGGCATAATGCCTTCCGAGGGCGGCGATGTACCTTCCGAGGGCGGCATAATGCGTTGTGAGGGCGGCAAGATGTCGTCTGAGGGTGCCAGGGTGCCTTCCAAGACTGCTACGATGCTGTTGGTAGACGCAAGGGCTCCCTGGCGGCCTCCCGAAAACGCTACGGCGCCTTCGGCGCCGGCAAATCCTATACAAAAATGGCGCCGTTTTCTAAGGCAGGGGGGGGGGGGGGGGGGGGCTTCAGCCCCTACGGCCCCCCCTGGATCCGCCACTGCTTCATGTGTAGCACTCATTGTACCAATCATAAAATGTGTTGTGTTGAAAATGTGCTGTGTCTTGACGCAATGTGCTGCGTGTTGACACAATATGTTGCATGTTTACCAAATGTACCAGAGTGCCGATTTTTTTCAATATTGTTAGTCACCGAGGCGTGATAAAAAACTTGCTTTTTAGAGTAATTGGCCATAAGAGCGCGGAAAATGGAAATGAGTTAGCCTGGCTCTTTGTCGGTGTCAACCTCGAGGTTTTTTCACCTCTGGCCAGCCCCACCGTTACCCAAATTTCCACCTACCACCTATTGCCTACCAGAGGTGCGTTACTGAATCTATGCCCTCAGCTTCATTCTCTTATTTCTTTTCTCTTACAATTTGACTTCTTTGGTGCTTTGGATGGTAGCAGATCCTTTCAAAATATAAACGCCTATCACTATGCAGCCGTACCCCGCAGTGGCAAAAATCTGTATCCTTACTTTCCTTCTGATAGGTAACGTGGCAAACCACCGGTAAAAAGGTGGATCAATAATACAACACATCACATTAATTAATGAAACACATGCAAGCCTTACCTCCAGTTGCAGATTAATAATCTTCAACCCAGCCCCGACTCAGCACACGCGTCAACCGCACAAATATGGCACAAACGTGTAGCTTACGAACGGCCAGGCCGTTGTCATCCCAATGCCTATAAGCTGATCTATAATCTGCGCTGATGACGTCACTAGGGGTACTACTTTTTGGATGCCTGTGAGTTTCCTTGTCATTAATATGAGACTTCATACTGTCTAACATGCATTATTGACGTTGCAATCATGTACGTTAGACATGCATGACATTTGCGAAGTAGTGTTTCATATATTTAGCTTGCTATGCCGGATATATTATTCCCCCGGTGACGTCATGACAGATACCTGCGCGGCAGGGACGGGTCTACCTTATCTCTATGACCTTGACGAACAGCTATCTCTGTGGCCTTGGCGAACAGCAGGACTTCTCCGCAGAAAATATAGTTTCGTAAAGTAAGATTCAAATACCTCAAATTTCATAAGAAAAATGAATTAAATATTTCCGCCGGTTAAAATAATTAGTTATATTAATTAGGCAGTGATGAAAGCAACGAATTTCCAAAAATTCTGAAATAGAAAATCCAGAGAGGTTCATGCGCGGATCATGGTGGTGCCATTCAATA
>JAXIVJ010019952.1:10000-16402 GCA_036785665.1 Chirona hameri | reverse complement strand
TAGTATTGGACATTTAGTAAGTCAACTTGACCATTCGGCCGTTGGGCCCCCTCAACCGATTACGGTAGTATTTGGAAACCATTAGTACGAAATGGTTTCCAAATTAATAATAGGTACCTGCTCCAAGTGTCCATGCCAATGATCTGAGGCTGAAAAAAGGCCACCTGAGGTCAATAATCAATTATGGCGGGCTAGATCGGGCTCCTGGCCCATAGTGCGCTGCTGATAATGTTATAAGTATTTGGGAAACGATTTCGACCGTTGTCATTTTCATTTTCTCAGACTAATTGTTGAAAATATTTTCAGAAAGGAAGTGCCAGAACAGAAACGCATACGAGAATATGCCATAGCAGCGGCAAGCATGCTATGCATATCTTCCCTGCACCCTTGTGCTAGGCAAATTATGCAATATTCCCATCGCGTTTGCGTTTGCCTCGTACCTCGGGCCTCGGTACTCCGCATACAAATTCGGTGAATGTTGCATAATTTCCCAGCACCGGGCGGGAATATATATTACATATTTTGCCGCACGCCTACTACTGCAAATATGATTGAGGGAAGTACTCAGTCCCGAATCTGGGCTTAGCACAATAACTGCCGGATACAATCATTCGAGGAAGTCAAACACAGAGAGACACTTTCTATTAACAATGTTTGAATGAAAGCCGGGTTGTCCGTAATCAGACAACAAGCCTCACAATGTCCTCTACTTTGCAGAGGTGCCTGGAGCGGCTATCCGTGGCCGGCCAGTTGGAAACACCAAGCCAGAGACGGCAGAGACGGCGCAAGCAGAGTCTGGGTGCAGCCACGTGTACCGGCTGAGTTCAGTCTCGTACCGGCTGGAGGCGGCGTGGCCGGCCGTGGACGGCTGTGTGGCACCTCTGCTGACGCCGCCGTTGCTGCGCCGCTGCGTGGCCGAGCGCGCCCGCCGCCGCCGTCGACCCACCTCCATCCTACTGTTGGGCGACTCCCGCATGAGGATGCTCTACCAGCACCTGGCAGACGAGTTAGGCGTACCCACACCGCCTGATGACACCAATCGGTACCCCGGCTGGGACAAGGGCATCCGCTGGGACAACTCGCCGGAGCGCTGGTGCCAGGTGTGCCCCTGGCACTGTTGCCCGCGCGCCGTCGCCGCCGCCGGAGTGTCGCTGCGGTTCGAATGGCGCCCGTTCTGGACAGAGGCGATGGTGGCAGAGCTGGAGGCGTCCGCGGAACGCTGCGAGCGCGGCGAAGACGACTGTCCAGATCTGGTGCTGGTCGACGGCGCCTTGTGGTACAGCGTTGCGCTTCATCAGTGGCATGGTCAGATCGCAAATATGACGCTATTGCTGCGCCTCCAACTAGCGCGCGCGGCGGCGGCGCTGGCGCGGCTGGCGGCGCTAACCCGTACCATCTGGAAGCTGGATGAGGGAATACCATATGACGTGCATCTGTCACTGCACACGTCGAGCCTAGCCGAGATTCCTGCCATGCACAGCGTGGTGTATGATGCAGCGAGGAAGGTAAGACGCTTCGTAAACGCTCCAGCCACACCACAGTTTACACCATCCATGCGAGAGTAAAGTATGGTAGCGGTACAGGTGGTACGGGTCTGTTCATAGTTTAGCGAAGTTTTATATCACCAGCGCCAAAATTTGGCCATACCTGTAAACGTCGAATGCGGCCGTCTCATCTGACGTCGAGCGACGTCCGCCCAGAGACGGCCGCCGCCGCTGCTTAGCACAGCGCGCCGTCACGCTTATCGTACGAAACGAGAAGCAGCAGATCACGAGCGAGTTCAGCTTTATTTCTCTTTTGAGCCGATTTACCGACGTGGTCAAGCTTTTAAGGTGTTTCTGTAAGCCAAACAAAATAAAAGCTCCCAAACAGGGCACCAAAGTACTGCCATCCAAAAATTATCCGACCAAAAAAGGTATACCAAGAAACGCCACACCTGGTCCTCCTACCAAGCATAACAACAAAACAAGCACTGGAACCGCACAATCGCAGGGCAACAACATCATCAACAACAACATCATCTCATTCGCAGAATTATCGGCAAAGTAAAGAATTTCAACGCAGAATATTAGCTACAAAGAAACACTCACCTACTCGGTTCCGTGTCACAGCGTTATGCAGGCGGCATCCACCAGGGCCCAAGACCTCATCTTCACCGAGCGGGCCCAAAAACCAGAGAGCGGCAGCAAGTCCGTGCCCTACCACGCCCAGTGAGCAAAAAGGGGCGCCCGGGGCAGGGCCGCCGCCCTCCCCGGCGCCGCAGAGGTCACTTTGAACTATGTTCTGTATGACCCTTCCCCGGGTCACATCAGCGATCTATTAGTCACTAACGCACCTTAAATTACTTGTTACAGATTCCTGGCTTGATCGTCTGGACGTCTGCGCTCCCCGAGTCATCTGGGTTCCTGAGACGCAAGTGTTATTCACTGCCGGGCCTTGAAGATGCAAGAGGTCCTGCAGAATCCTCTAACATCTTGGTTGGTGGCCATGCTTCAAAGGTCAACAATGAGTCATACATCCATGAATGTGGAAAGGAATCGGTGCATCCCACCAAAGCTATCATGACGAAGGCTATTCACGTGATGTTCGCTGACTTGTGCTCTGGATATTTAGATTTGCCGCCTCTGGAACTTGGAACTGAGAACAGGACAGCTCAGCCGCCGATATGTTGTTCTGAGAATACATTGGCCGCTAAATAGATAGAGCATCCTGTGTGGGAGGCGAAGTGCGCGGTGTTCGCAGCTTGTTTCAACCCCGTGTACTTCTTGGGAACTTCTTGGGAATTATAACTACTGTTTGTCGTTGATGGTCCATTGAGCATGTGAACGCGATAATGGCATGTTTCCCAGTTTTTGTTCTTTCTTAGGTACACCTGGAAGTTCGGCTTGTTATGAAGACAAAAACTCGAATCGTTGAGCAACACTTTCCGCCCAGCAGATTTATCAGGATACGACATTTTATAGGTCAGAGTGGGAGAAGAGTGGGAGAAGTCCCCGCCACCCTAAGCATTTACTAACAAAGGAGGACATTTTGAAGCCGAATGACATTATAATTCTTTTAATTGTAACTAGGATATATTTGCCTCGTAATAACTCAAACTTTATATCACCTAGCAGCATCGAACTATCAGTTATTTCGTTCCAAAGAAGACCATGGAAATTTAGGCCTCATAAAAAGTGTGGCCATGGGTGGCTAACACCGCCAAAACACCGCCATGGGTGGCTGTGTTACCCCATTTATTAGAAAGGTGTTTGTTCTGTAACAAGTAACAAAACTGGTTGGACAAATAACTTTATTTTACCTATGAACTAGCTAATCCATTTAATTTGTCAGTAAAATTAACCTCAATAGATGCTTGATATATTGATCACAAAACTCTTTCACAAAACTCTTTGTTTTTTATCTTTTCTTTCATTTGAATATGAGCACAGACTAGGAATTACAATAAATGGAAAATTAATAATGTTCATAAGTGCAATCCGTCAAATAGGTATATGTCAAATACAAAAATATATGCTTATACACGTGCAGTGGGGGGGGGGCACTTTTGTGCCCACCTCCCCACATGTTTTTCGTGAAAAGCTCAAACACGAAACGGAGCAGGGTGGTGTTTTGTTGCGGGACATTAAAGCCAACTCAATGGCAGATCGTTTGACGCAAAAGAAAAGAAAATCGGTCGGTCAATTTTTGAGTTATATGGATTTGCATTCCAAGATGGCGGCCAAAATCGAGGTTGGTGAAGAGATATCTTCTGAACCAACAGTCGGATCGGGATGATTCAAACGCCATTTGATAGCCAATGCCAATGTTCATCCTTGGAAATAACATTAGACACATTGCTGGTGATATGTGACGTCACAGGTCAAATTTTCACAATTGTGACATTTGGCTAGATTTGACCTTCGTGACCTCGTTTGACATTGAAGATATTGACCTAAGCTCACGAAAATTTCAGAAAATATAGATCATCGCAGCATCTACCCACCCTGTAAGTTTGATCGTTCTAACTCTCATAATTTCGTAAATCTTATGGGGGGCACTAAAGTGCACTAAAGTTCTCGGCATGAGTGAGTTCATACATGGCGTACAAGATAGCGCCAGACGCCGGCTGTGGCTCTTAGTTCGGACAATAGAGGGTATGGCGGAGATTTCCACATTGCGAGACTACCCCCCCCCCCCCCCCCCCCTCCCCTCAACTACCCTAATTTGCTTTTTGTGTCCATATTTGGTTGGTATTGCTTGTTGCCAGCGGTATTATGGATATTATGGTGTACAACGCAGGTGCCAGGCCGGCCGCTAGGCGGCGGTGCACATGACTGGCGTAGTATCGCCATGGCTGAGATATACCAGGATCGGCCACTCTGTGACGGCGCCCTCCATCTCGGCGGCCACGGTCGCCGCATAGCGGTGGAGGCGCGAAGCTTCGACGTACTATTGGTTCCAAAATAAGCGTCCCGCTGGGTTAGACGACAGTCTGTATGAGTACCTGCATTCTCGCCATTCCCGGTCGGTCTGGGAGGTAGGCTGTCCGACACACTCTAGTGCTCGGCGGGACAGCCTACTACAGACATGCCCTTGATATGACCGCCCTTGATACACTGACGCTAGACTCTGCGTGTATAGGCTGTTCCGCGCGGCATTGTTGTGCACCGTACAGCCTAACCTTTCAGCGGTTTAAAACGGCAGGTATTCACTACAAATTAACTGCTGTGCCGGCCAACCCAGCGCGCAGCGGGACGCTTATTTTGGAACCAATGGCACAGGTGAACTCCCCGTCAACCGCATCATCTTATGCTTAATTGTTGGGATGGAACCAGTGTTTTACTTCGAATAGGCTGTTAGTTTGATTGTTTAATGAATGGTTATGGATGTGCTCGTGGATGTAGTTTTTCCCAGAGACGCTACCTTGATTTTACAATGATACAATCAGCGGCAGGGACGTAGGAACGTCATAAAAGTGGGGGGGTGAGGGCAGTACAAATTTTATCTCGTCTTGAGAGAAACCCAACTCCCCTATGTTTTTTTTAGTTCCAGATTTGGGCTCTTTTCGTCTTGGCGAACCTTTTGCCATCATTTTTGTTCTCAGCGACCAAAGAAAGCTTCACGCACACTTCATATTAGAGACACACCACATCGATGTGGCGATGTGGCGTCATTGGTTCGCGGCCGGCTTGGTGCTGAGTTTTTGTGGCGCGATTGTTGTGTATAGCGGACTCGCGTGCGCCGAGTGAGTCGCGCTGTGATTTTGTCTTATCCGCAGCACGTGACCTGAGGGTGAGGTCAGGGTGCGTGCGGGGACGGAGTTGCGGGTCGGTGGGCGGCGGGCACTCTGGGTAAGTGGCCTGGTCGGGCGCTCTGGGTTGTAAGTCGTGATGTCCCGTGTGTCTCTCCCCGGACTTGAATCTCCGCTGCCCTCCCCCGGGTCCGTCGGCCGACAGCGGTTGCCTCGGGTGAAGTCTGAGCTCGCTGCCTGCGCGCCGTTGACTGCCCGAACCCAAGTCCTGTCTGGCGGCCCCCCGGTGCTGTCTCGGTGTCGCACGGCTCGGGTGAATACTGACCCCTGTGCGGGGGGCCCGGGGTTGGCGAATGTCCGTGGCAGCCAGATCCCCGACCCGTCGACCCACAGCCTCGCCTCAGGTGAAACTCTGAGCGTCGCTGCCGTGTTGGCGGTTTCCTCCCTCCGCCCTGCCGACCGCTTCGGTGCAAATGCTGAACCGGTGTCGCTACGGCCTTGGTTTGAACCACCCGGTTGAACACTGAGCCGTGCGGCCATGGGCGGCAGACACCAGCGGCGACGCCAGGGCGTTACTGGTGGGGGATCCGTTATCCCGTGTGTGTGTGTGGGTGTCCGTGTCCGTGTGTGTGTCCGTGTGTGTGTGTCCATGTCCGTGTCCGTGTCCGTGTCCCGTGTCCGTGTCCGTGTCCGTGTCCGTGTCCGTGTCCGTATCCGTTGTCCGTGTCCGTGTCCGTGTCCGTGTGTGTGTCCGCGTCCGCGTCGGCGTCGGCGTCGGCGTCGGCGTGTGCGTGTGCGTGGCTGGTGCGTGTGCGTGTGCGTGTGCGTGTGTGTGTGTGTGTGTGTTGTGCGTGTGTGTGTGTGTATTTGACAATTAAAACACTCTCCAATATTACACTGGCTATTCCGAGTGTCGTGTCATAATTAGTAAGTGAAGAATGTTAAAAACGATACTCAGCACATTTGCACATAATAAGATCATAGAAAATAAATCAGAGACAAATCCTCACACCCACAAACACACATGCACACGTACGCACACATCAACACACATCATACACAACAAGCATATCGCACACACAAGCATGCACAAGTCTGTCACTCACTGATATATACACATTCGAAATGGCAAACTAACTCACATTCATACTACTAAAAGGTCATGTACG
>JAXIVJ010019952.1:0-5000 GCA_036785665.1 Chirona hameri | reverse complement strand
TCTGCATTATTCTTTAAACCAGTTACTTTTGATATATGGTAGCTCCGCTTGACCAGAGCAGTGGATTTAACCTCAATTATTGCCATCATAATTTTGATTCAAACGTGCAAGCGCATTCTAATTGTACATCTCTTTGTCATATTTTAGTATACACATTTATACTCCAGCTTCGGCTTTGAGGTGATATACCGCTGATTTTGTTTCGTTTTATGACTTTGTTTTATTGCATTTCTGCAACCAGTAAGACGCCGTAGTTGGCGATGAACGAGCGAGCGCGCAGGAAATGTATGGCGAATTTCAACTCCAGCGGGCAAGTAGTTTCTGAGATACAAAAAAGGTGCGCACGTGTACACGTGCAGAGGCACCCCACCTCTGACTTCTGCGAAAGTAGCGGCTGAGAGGTCCCAAACCACACACCAAATTTGAACACTATCGGCTAAGCCGTTCCTGAGATATAGAACCGGGATGTGCACGTGCGCACGTGCAGAGGCACCCCGCCCCTGACTTGTGGGAAAGGCGGCAGTTGAGGGGTCCCTAACTACATACCAAATTTACACACAATCGGCCCAGCCGTTTCAGAGTATTTGCGAGAAGAAAAAAAACTTGTCAACACCCCTCACGCAGCACGCGCCACGCGCAGTGGTAGTCACCCATGTGAGTCGGCACTAGTCACAAACAATGTAGGTTGGATGTAGGTACTCAGCGAAGAAGTCCACTTGTGAATCGGAATTACGGTTGCAGAGATATAAGCTTCTCAAAAGCGTCACCACGGACCGGGCCGGGCCGCTTATACTCAGATTTGCCCCATATACCATGGAAGGACGAGCGAGCGCTTCGCGCTCGCTCGTAATTATACTTTGGTGCGCGGATATTTTTATAGGTAGAACAAGTATATCTGTGGCTCAAACACAAAATGCAAAAATGGACTCTTGCCACTAGTTAAATGGTTAATTATGGCCAGCCTTTGGCTGATGACGAACCTGTTTCAAGTCCAGCGCAGTGTTGAAGCCATGCTTCAGTGTAGCAATGAACTTTGGTAGCGAAAATAGAGCACCTCCGTAACTGAAATGAGAAGCATGTCAATAAAAGAAGCAATTGACACATGAAATACGGAAATGAGAAACAGAATATGAATGGGGATGTATATGTAGTTTAAATGTATAACATATCACGGATGGTTAAAAATGCGATCATTTTTTTCATTTCCGCGTCAAGAACATCGTCTCAGAACTAATGGAAGGGAAAACCTATCAAAGAATTGTTCATTCTAAAAGTCATAAGTTCTTCAGTTGTACCTATAATAGAAACAAAACAAGCCTACATATTTTTCACTTGTAACTTAAAGTTAAGTATTTGTAAATAAAAAAATAAACGGTATTATGTTGTTGTATGTCCGTGAAGTGAGCAACGTAAGCGAAAGCCGAACCTTACAACGGTCGTCATTTTTCGCTGAAAACAAATATTCAGGTTTACGAATATGCATAGATTAACATTCCAGGGTTATACATTCTGTTATAAAGTTAGGTTATAAATTATTGTTGTAGGCACGCTATGGCATATTTGAGCATGATGAATAGGAGTATGTGAATAAGTAACATTCTGATCATGTTATATCTTAATTAAACTTGAAATCAGTATTTCAAATTACATTAATATATTTATGTATTTATATATTAAATTAATATATGTATATAATATAATACATTACATATATTAATGCAATTTGTAATACTGATCTCAAGTTCAATTAAGATATAACATGAACAGATGGTTACTTATTCACATACTCCACTTGTGAATCATTACATTATTTACAATTTAATTTATAACCAAACAAAATTATAAAATCATAATTATAACGATTATAAGTGTGATGTTTCCGAGTGAAGACCAACAAATGTTAAGTTCAAACTGCTAAAATAGAGTTTCGGTACCATTTCCAGAGAGCTGGTGTCTATGCCAGCCTCGCAAATGGCATTAAGAGAGATCGCATCACAATGCCGGCGGGTCATCCGTCGGAAATTCAAAATTGTGATCAAATTCACTGAAGCTCCATAATCCATGTCATATATATTTGGAACCTTTTATGGAGAAGCGGTGCCGCAAGCAGCTTTTCAAAAGGCATCAATCGGATCTCAATCGCAAAAGTAAATTTCGGCGGAAATTCGGCGGAAACCCCCTGAAATTTCGGCTGGTGACCCGCCTACATATTGGTGCAAACTTTCGAATGGTAACCTTTTGCAAGTATGCGCGGAGCACAGTCTCTCGGAGAAGGGTAAATGTGTTGCGTTTGACGAAGAAATGAAAAGACAAAAAATGGAGAATGATAAGTTAGATGTGCTTTCATGTCATCACTTACATTTTGACGATGTCGGGGAAGCTATTGCGCATAAAGTCCCAGGCGAGGTAGCGTCCCACCGGGTTACTGGCGACGGCTTTGAAGACCAGAAGGCCATGATGCACCCGAAGTCCGGAGTTGGGAATTATCAGCCAGCTCAGAAGTCTGGCAAACGAAAGCTTGTCAGTGACACTTGTCATGTCACTGTTCAGTCTATCGAAATGCACGCTCAATGTTTATGTAATGGCTCACCTACGTATATCTAAATATCTACGCCGCCAAAGTAAAACAACCTTCCGCAAGATGGGATTCATCAACACCATTATTTAGGTGTACCTATGTGGAACGAGAATACCACGTAAGTATATTTTAGGTCGTAATTCATGTTATATATAACCAAGTTTATGTTATACTCGTATTTTAAGCATCACAATTGATTACATGCTCCCTTTGCATTGCAAGAACCTTACAATAAAAGGTTGTGAATGACATTTCCTTTAGCTGACCTGTTCAGGAGCCAGATTTTATTCGTGCAGGCAAGCGCTTTGAGAAGTTTCTGCTTCTCCGGTTCCACGTTTGATTCATTGAAGCGACCCCAGGCGAACTCCCACTCGGCGAGTGCCCCCTCGCTCAGAGCGGTGCAGTAGACACGGCTGCGGATGTTGGCTGGAACGATGCTGGCAGGAACAAACACATAGTCATGTTATGGCAGTGGCGGCTCGTGGTCCTCAAAGTACCTGAGGCCCACGTCCAGAAGGCTGCGGATGTTGGCTGGAACGATGCTGGCAGGAACAAACACATAGTCATGTTATGCTCGGGAAGATGCGAATACCGTCATTTAATTATTTGTAAGAAACGGAAAAGGTTTCAAACTAAGTGACAACAAATCGAAAATGGAATTTCGTTGAAGTTGTCCAACATCAATTGTAAAAATTACCTGGAGCAGGAGCCACAAGTACAGGGTGGAAACAAAAATGTACCATATATAAACATGTGTACCTACTACATTGACCGTGAATTTATCCCAAAATATTGATCATATACATTGTTGCATTGTGTATTCTGTATTCTGTATTCACAGTCGTAGGGTTATCCAGTGACATAGTGGCTATTACGCCCCGAGTCAAACATAGGGAACACAAAGGGTTGGATACACACTCACGATCGCTCTAAAACACATCACAGAAAGCCATACACTTGGTACATCGGCATGCCCAGTGCAGTCACGTGGCAGAGGCTCACTCAGCCGCAGCGGCTATAAGTTGACGTTTCAGCGCGTGGCAGAAGCTCCGCGGTTCCAACTCCGCGAGTTCATCAGGAATAGAGTTGTACAGGCTGGGAGCACGACTACAAAATCGCCTTTTCCCGGCCTAAGTTCTAGAACGGGGGACATAAAGCAGACTGTCCTGCCTGGTGCGTCGCTGTCGCAAGGCACCGTTCACTTGGAGGACAGACGCCAGCGCCTCAGGTTCCCCGGACTCCACTCCAGTACCTTGTGCGTGAGGCACATTGTACATAAGTCAGCCAGTTGACGCGCCTGGAGCCAGCCCAGCCTCTCCCGCAGGTCGGATACGTGGTCAAATTTGCGCCTCCCGAAGATCACACGAGCGCCAAAATTGATGATCTTGAGGATTCTGTCGAAGTTTTTTTGTGAACCGTTACCGTACACCCAGAGAGACAGTAGCGGACCTGCGAGAGAACGAGAGCTGACACCAGTGTCGTGATGACACCGTCGGGCAAGTGGTGACGCACATGCGAGAGACCGGCTAACATGTCCATACAGCGGCGACTGATGGAAGTCACGTAATCATCCCAGGACAAGGTTCTGTCAAAAGTGCGTCCGATATTTTTCACCTCGTTACATGGTTCAAGAGCAGCGTCTCGGAAAGTCACAGTAAAATGTTGAAGGTTGCGCAAATTTTGGCGGTTTCCAAAAGTGATTAGCTGAGTTTTGGACGCGTTAACCTTGAGAGCGTTCGCGCGGAACCACTTGTCTAGGGATGCAAGACTCGTCTCCATACGTGAGATTAGCGCCGGCAGCTCACACTTCCTGCCCGAGACCACGATCTGCGTATCGTCAGCGTATTGTACAACTAATGCACCATCTGTGTACAGCGACAAATCGTTAGCAAACACGGTAAACAGTAGTGGCCCCAGGGCTGATCCCTGAAACACTCCCATGCGGTTAGCGAGTGACGGCGAAGACAGCGTACGACCAGCGCTTTACATGAGCTCCACACTCTGCGTATGGCCACGGAGGTACGCGCTGAACCAGGTGGTGTCAATACCGTACAGTTTCATTTTACGAAGGAGAATATCGTGGTTAATCACGTCGAAACATTTGCTTAGGTCAATCTGACACATAAGCGATATTTCACCGCTGTCGGTGGCGCTGAGGATATGATCGGTGACTGTCATCAGCACGGTTTCAGTGGAATGGCGGGGGCCGAAACCGTGCTGAGCGGGGGAAAGGAGATGGTTAAATGTGAGGTAATAGTACAGCTGGCGCTGTACAACACGCTCCGCCATTTTGCTTATGATTGGGATGATGGAAATAGGACGGAAGTTTGACGGATCGCAAGGGTCACCGGATTTGAAGATGGGATGGATAATGGAGAGCTTCCAAGGATCGGGATAATCGGACGTGGCGAGGCAGGAATTG
>JAXIVJ010019951.1:0-16410 GCA_036785665.1 Chirona hameri | reverse complement strand
CAAAATGAATTCCGTGGGCAATATCGTGCACAAATCTATAGTATGCTGTTCTTGATGTATGGTATGCGATGGAAGATAAATATTTTGTAGGTGGTGCGATCGAAGCAATTGTCACGATTGTGAAGCATTATTTTGTATTTAAAGAGGCAGTTAGGAAAACGTCGTGTCGAAATGTTTTACTGTTTGATAAAGGCCTGTGGCCGAAATATTACAACATAATAATAACATTTGGATAACATTGGATTTTCACATTTTCGAGGAAAAGGTCATGTTTTTTAGTTTATTAATTGTATATTTGTTTATTTGACATCACCAATGGGATACACAATGTATGTGCAAAGTTGCACAGATAGAACCACACACATTGACATACATACTTTAAAAATCACATTCTATCCTTGTTGCTGATAATCATCTTTGTATACCAGTAATCAAGATCACATTTAAAAAAATCACCTATAATCAAAAAGCAATGATGCAAAGCTAATCTATGGCATGAATGAAATAAATATATAATAAAATAAGACAAAAGATGGATGGAATGGTAGATACAAATATTAAACCATAAACAAAAACACAAAAAATAGTAGAAAATTAAATAGAAATAAAATTAACAATAGCGAAACACAGCCATACCTATCACATTTTGACACTAATCAAAAATAAATTTGCACATGCACCAAAGATATCAAATAACATGCACCAAAGCACGTCCAATATTGTGATGAACTCACAAATGAGATGGAATCAGGTTGCAATGAGTTTCGGAGAATTGCCTTTTCATCGCCTCCTCATTTACTTTACTTTATTTTATATTCAACTATCAAACTAAGCCCTAAGGTTCCTGGCTTTGGGGTTGCTTCATGCCGTCGCTGATGCTGAGCTCTTTTTTTTGTTCTTTCTCATTTTCCACAACTTGTATATAGTTCTTCCTTCTTGACTTCCATTTATTTCCTTTCATAATCAAAAATAAAATCCATGATGAGATTTTCTTTGATGTAGGGTCTCATTTATGAACTTTTTTCTTACATTTAGTGGAAGGGTGAGTGTTGGTTCTGGCTTGGTATAGGACTGTAGATGCTGGTGTTATCATACATGCTATCTTCCAATACATGCTGCTTCCATTTCTTGTATAAAATATACTCATCTTGCTCTCCATTTCATCCTTCCACTTCTCATCCCAGTTTGTAATGTGTTTGTTCAGCTCTTCTTTACTCATTCTTCTCGATCTCAGAGATTCAAGCCATACTCAATAATCATGACATACTTGGCGCATGTCCTGTTTGAGAACGTCCCAGATTTGATAGTAGCAGTATGGCAGGAAATCAAGAGGTAGATTATGCAATGACACCAGCCTAATGTTCTTCCCTGTTGATTATTCGAAGTCAAAACAACTTAAATATCACAATTTTAGAGGTTTGAAACACTAAGTACCCTCGCCGCGCAACGGAATTTACAATGCCAATTTGGTAGCATCTGGCAGTAAAATATAAAGGGATTCAATTTTCTATTAAAAAAAACACTATGCCACTTTTCCCTATGGTAAAATAAATCCTTTCTTTTGATTTGCAGGGTTAACTTGAACGTCTCAAATTTTCCACTTATGCAAATATTTTCGCCATCGCAGGTGCATTTGACCAAACAATAAGAATGGTTGATTCTGTAGAACGGATAGTTAGTGCTCTATGTACTAAACTTATGACGTCATCCTTCGGTAAAGCTCGTGCTTTTAACACGTGATCGAGCTGAGTAAAGGGATTTCTACTCCCGGGGTGACGTCATAGTGAAGGGAGCCTGCGATTCGTGGACGGGGGCTGGTTGCAGGGGCGTGCGGGTTTGAGGCACCAAAAGAAAGTCGTGCCAGCTGATGAATTGTCCTCCCCTTCCAGAGATACCGAATAGCAAAGAGTTAACAGGAACCTCAATGTATAAGTGCATTGCCGCCTCATCCAATTACAACAGCGTCAGCTGCGGGTTTTGTTAACTCTACTGACAGGGAGTTAACAGGAACCTCAATGTATAAGTACATTCCCGCCTCATCTAGTTACCGCAAACATAAATTTCTTATTGGATGCATATGAAAATTTCAAAATTTTTGAAAACGTTTTATAATTAAATTGATTACCAATGGTATATAATGCTTAGCAAAATATGTCTGGTTTAGGAGGACAAAATATACTTAGTTGTCAAACCATGTACTCATTTCCCCTGTGTTGAAGCGGTAAACCCGCGCTACCTGGTTATTAACCCTCGCCCTACGGGGGGCTTGATAGGCCCCCCTGAGGTTTTTCTTGAATTACTTTTTACACATTTGGTGCATCGTACTGATATTTTTGCTAGCTCAGTGTACAACAATTCTACGTATGCTGTACAAATTTAATTGAAATTGGTTGAGTGGTTTGGGAGATAATCATGGTTTAAGGACGTCATGTTGGTAACAAAATGATAAATATTTGAAAAATCGTAGAAACAGAGTTTTGAAGAAATTCCAAACGCAATTCACCAAAGATACAAAATGGCATTTTCTTTAACATGGCAATCTCGCATTTTTTTTAATTTTGGGTTTTTGACTCCTAAAATAAAAACAAAAACTGTTTTTTTTAAATCCCTACAAAATCAAAATTTTCAAAGATATTAGAAACACAGAATATATCTGAGAGAACTGAGTATTGACAATACCCATACTATATTTCAAAGCAACATCTTTATGTTTGACTGAGTGATGGCTCCCTAAATGTAAGAAACTGATGACTGCATTTTTAAAATAACTTTTGATTTTTTTGACAAGATATGAACAAATAATTACCTTTTCTGTATTTCTGAGCCAAAACTGGTCTAGGAACATGCCTTTTTATTTACATTTGTCAATTTCTCATTTTGAGCCTTTCTGAAGAGCAAAATCGCTGTTCTGGACGTGGTATATCCGAGGTCATTCACTTGACCTGGAAGGTCACCCATTGACCTGAAACCTCAAAATCACATACCGTTAGATTCCTCTCATGACAGGCCAACATGCTGGTTCTTACCGCATTGCTCTAAGTTGCTTGGTTTGGAAGTTAACAGTTTTTTCACCTTCGCCTGTCAGGCGAAGGTGAAAAAAGCTCCCGTATGGCGAGGGTTAAGTTGCCTTGGGCAGTTGAGTCCGGTGCTCCGGCCAGCTCCGACCGGCCGTGCCCGTTTGGGCTCGATTTGCCTGCACCGTCGAACTCAACAAAGTGAAGTGACTTAATGTACTCTGAAATGCTGTATGCTTTTACGGTCCTAACCGTTTTGTTCATTCAATGCCAAACTGTATTTTGTCAACACATTTAAAGACAAAAGAGAAAATAGCTCAATTTATTTCATATATATTTCATATAATTCATAAAAGTCCTCCCTATTATCTTTACAGTGTTGACCTACCATTGTTATTTTGCACACAAAAATCGGAGTTTATGTTCAAAAGCTGTATTCTTATCAATCGCATTGGACATTGGGTATCAGTCAGAGGTAGCTTGAAGAACTCAATATAGCTAACAAGTCATGTATTTGGTTATACAACAAACAAAATGATCTGTAATCGCTCATAATCCGAAACCCGTAATCGCACATGTCACAATAGGGTGTGTCGATTTGCTCTCATCTTTTAAACTAGTGGCCGGCAATGCGATCGGGGCATGGCCTTGGGGTAAAAATCGTACGATAATTCCGTAGTTTGGCCCCAGCCGGCCAGGCCACCGCTGACTGGCCGTTGGGGTGACCTCAGACTGTGACGTCACCACAAGCCGCCACTGGGCGGCATGCCGGCCGGCTCTCAGTGCTGTGCGGCGCAGTATCCTGCTTTGCGGCACAGTATCCACGGCCGGCCGGCACCAGCTGACGGCGGAGGCCCTCAAAATGGTAATTTGGTTTTACCCCCATGGAGGGTTTATTTTGCCCCCCTCAGGATCGGCAGCCATTAATCGATTTTGGGCCGCTGTATCGCGCACGTGACCTGCGAGTATCAAGTCTGTGTCACCAAGCGTGACCTGAGAAGGCGAAAAATAAAGAAATGTTGGCGCCCACTTTTTGGCACTTGTCACGTGCCACGTGCCATCGATTGACCCTAAAAAGGTACCGTCATCTGTCCGACGTTTTTCCGCATCGAACGGTGCCACCCGCGTCGAAATCGGGCTTGCCGTTTGGGCTCCACGTGCCAATATGCTCCGTTGGACAGACACACACAAACACACATACACACAAACAGCTCCTCCCACTTTCCGAGCGACGGCCCGGTGGAAATCTTCGAACTCTGAAAAACATGTAAGCATGTTTTTCATCGTTCTACGATTTTGAACTAGAACGGAGTAGTGATAAATTGATGCCTTTATATGTGAGGGTATACAAAATAAAAACAACCTCAATTTGTCGGAAGTTTAGCTCGCGGGTTTGCTTCCGAAGTTCGGAATGCGTATTTCGGTTTCCCGCATTCTAATTGCCACCGGCTAGCGTAAAACCGGACATAAATCGGTCAAAAATATAGATATTGCTTTGAAATTCGGTTTGGGCATCGTCCATACTTGGTTTTCCAATATGTCTTTCGGTTTTGGATATATTTGGAAATATTTATTTTGTGGAAATTTTCCCCATTTTTTTTTGTTCATCACAAAATCAAAACTTTCAAATATATTCCAAAACCGGAAGATATATTGGAGAACCAAGTATGGACGATGCCCAAACAGAATTTCAAAACAATATCTATATTTTTACTGAATATGTCCGGTTTTACGCTAGCCGGTGGCAATTAGAATGCGGAAAACCGAAATACGCGTTCGGAATTCCCATCATTTTTTTATTTCTCCTCTGCTCCCAAAGGAAACCTTTCCTAATTGAAGGCTACTTCTAAATTTGTCCCAATATTGAGGGATTTTGAAACTATTCATTAATTGCCCTGTTATTACAGTTTAGACGCAGCCAAAAGACAAAACAAAATAAAAAAATAAGCGGGAAACAGGCGTAGCTTGCGGCCTCAAACATTAAATTGTGATGTATTGAGCTGTTTCCTGTTTTATTTTGGTACGTAGGCCTAGGTTAGTAAGTAAGCAGGTACCTCCCAAATCCAATTCATCCAGTTAACATCGCTGTTCGATCCTGCAACCATTGATTGATTTTAGCCAGATAATCAGCAGAGCACACTCAATGGTTTTGATCAGCTATGCCGTCATCATTATTCTCCATTGGAAGTAAAAAAAGGACATGCTAATCCATTTAAACTCAGTTAATTCTGTGTAGCAACTTCAATTAACCAGCTCACCATTTTGCCATTCATATTTTTTTCCTGAATTAATTATGCCAAATACTCGCACTTAAGTCAGCACAAATGTCAGCCGTCTTGTGGGTTCTAGAAGAGGCCTGTTGCCATCTGAGCTTCCTACAGCTGGGTACATGCTGCAGCTGGCTGCAGCAGGCTGTATTGAATCGGCAACAAGGCGATGGCAGGAGGAGCTACAGTGCTGAACAACTGATTTCCGGACATCCTTCCACCTCTCCTAGCACAGTGGGAAAAAAACAACCATCTCTCTCCAGTTCCCTGCGACCAACCACAGAGCCACAATATCTGCCAAGCTAATATCACTGTGGAACAATGCAACATGGCTTTGTCTTTCTTTCTTTTTGTATTCAACTGTATCACCAACGGGATGAACCCAATGACAGGCGAAGTCAAATAGTTAAAAACGTAAACACATACACACAAATACAGCTACAGAAGTATAAATAAAAAAAACGATAACAGAAAAATATTAAAAACGCGTTACATGTCACGCAGAATCTAATGCAATCCACACTGCCTCCTGACATACTTCAGCACCTGCCGCTTGGAGGAGCCATGGCCATCATCGAAGATGTCGGCCGGGACAGTCTTCTCTCTAAGGAAGGCGTGTGCGACCATTGGAAAGCGAGTGAACATTCCATTCTGCACGATGTCGACACGACAGTGAGGAACATTAAGCAGGTTTTGTTGGCGGGTCGATCGGGCGGGCACGTGAAGAAAGAAGCTTTCGAGCAAACGCGGTGTGTCCAGTTTGCTGCATAGAACGTTTTTGAGAAAAAGGAAATCATGCTGAACTCGCCTTGCGGCTAGAGTGGGAATTTTGAAGTGGTGACAGAGGTCACGATAGGAGAGAGAAGGAGCATTTCCGGACTGGGTGTTGTGGAGAAGCCACATAAAGAATGTGTGCTGCACCCGATCGACCCGATTTGTATGGGAGTCGGCCGCACCAGCCCAGATCACAGTTGAAAACTCGAGAATAGATCGCACGTTGGAAAAATGGGCAGCTACAATAGCTGTGCGATTAAAGTTTGAACCGTGGTTCGAGCCAGATTGAAAAGAGCGGATGAGGGGACCCAGGGATCGATTTGCTCGTTTGACGATACCGTCAACGTGCGCAGCAAAAGTAAGTTGTCGATCCAATGTCGCACCCAGGTCACGTATCTCCTCGACATGATCAAGTTTAGAGCTGCCAATATAGTAGCTGGTCTGGAATGGTGCGCGCCTGAGGGTGATCGTGAACGCTTTGCATTTGGAAGGATTTAAGTTTAGTCCCCATCTGACAGACCAGGCTGAGAGACGACTGAGATCATCCTGCGGCAGTCGCCCGTCAGACGGGGTGCTAATTTTGCGATAAATTTTGACGTCATCGGCATACATGAGACAATCTGAGTCGAGGGATCGTAGTATTTCGTTGATGAAGAGCGAGCAAATTAGAGGTGACAAAATCGATCCCTCTGGAACTCCGGAGATAACAGTTTCCAATCGGATGTTTCTCCGTTCACTATGACCCTCTGGTGCCTATCGGACAGGTACGAGACGGCAGGTACAGGTACGAGACGAACCATTTTAGAGCGTTTTCACAAAGGTTATATGAATGTTCGAGCTTGTGGATGATCAGCGCGTGATTAACACTTTGAAATGCAGCCGAATAGTCAGTGTAGATGGCGTCCGTCTGATACCTGTCCGATATGGCCTCCCACGCGGTTTTGATAAACATGGCTAAGTTCGTGGCGCAAGGGCGCTTCGGAACAAAGCCATGCTGCTCCACGCAAATATGGAAAAAAATGAGACATGACAGTTGGTCATACACTACACGCTCTAGAATCTTCCCGAAGAGACTGAGCAGGGAGATCGAACGATAATTTGTAGGCAGATTTTTGTCGCCATTTTTGAAAATCGGAATAATGTTTGCCTGCTTCCATCTCTCCGGGAAGACTCCAGCTGCGACAGACATCCTATATATCTTGGTGAGCGGCACCACCAACTCCTCCGCACACTCTACAATAACGGCTTTGACTGTGGCAAGGGACAGGGCAAGTGCCCAAACAAGGAAAAATTAATCAGCAGGCTAAGCTGTTCGATAATCTTGCCTGCCAGTGCCCCATGTTTCTCTGCCCAGGAGGCTGTCGCAGCTGTGCCAATAGTGAAGGTGTGCATGTGGCCTGTACATGTGGTGCGGAGTACACGCTCGCTACGTGGAGAAGCTGGAGCGCATGCGGCCGTGCCCGCTCTGCCACTGGGACTGCCGCCGGAGGCGGCGGAGTTGGCCGCCCAGCTGCGGCGCGTGCTGGAGGGCCTGTCGTGCGAGCTGGCCGAGACGGCCGAGCGGCACCACCAGGGCAAAGAGCGCTCTGATGATCTGCACACGCTGCGTCCCAAACAGGTCAGCACCAGCGGATGCGGGACTTCGCTGACTGGATTGAGTCCGTCGTTTGAGTCACCGCTTCACCTGGTGGGAAATAGCTCCAAGGTAGAAGTACGATATGTTTTGGACGCAGTTTCATTTTTCCAGGATCGAGGTGCCGGTGTTGCCCACGAAGTTGGCCACCGCTCAGGCGGAGCTGGCCGAGCAGCAGCAGATGCTCGCGGCGGCGCAGCGCCCGCTCCGGGAAGTCGAACGCTCCTGCCGTCTGGCTGAAGAGACACGCACCGACGTCAGCCGCATCGAAGAGCGCGACGTGGACCAGCTGCGTGCGCGTCGCCAATGACCCGAGCAGTTGAACCGCCGACAAACTCCAAAGCGCAGTATGCGACATGTAGTTTGTCTTTGCGCACTAATAGATTGCGTGCTGCAGATAGTGGTGAGGTATTCTGTCTGAAAAAGGTTGACGTCCGGTGATTTCTCAAACTTGAATTTTACTTGTCGTGAGCGCATTGCTGGAGACGAGATGTTTGAGCTTGTATTTGTGCTCGCACGCATCATGTGCCTTTTTTGTTATGTAGCAATCGACTCGATGTTTCCACGTGTATTTATGCTTCGCAAGAGCTGCTGATGTATGACACTCACAGTTCCAACTTCCAACGTCTGAATATCGGCGACTTATCACCAATATCGGTCATTCGTTTCGTTTGGTTTGGTTGATATTCAATTTTGCAATTTATTCAGACATGGGGACAAAGCACATGTCAGTAGGTACGGTTAAACAGTAAGTAGGTATGTATATACACGCCCACACACGCATACACGCATACACGCCCACATCTAGGCCATGCCATTCACCGGCACACACTCAAACACGATCACCCATGAGGCAACACCAAAAGCCGAATGAGGCCCCAGGCGTCCTTGTTATTCTGAGCCAGAAGCCACCGGAGGGAGCCAGTAAGGCCACAGAGGGGCCAGGGGTATCCAATAGCTCCCGGTCGACGCGCTCTCCGGCAACTCGCAATAGCGTCGCAAGGCTCCCTCCACACAGTACAAGCATATAATATGCCAGAGAACCCGTGTTGCACGCGGAAGTCGCGTTCAGGGCAACACGCGCTAAACTGCTCAATAAAACACAGCGAAGGCGATGGTCACCGCGAAATGCATTGCTGAAAGCATTTAATAATGCGCGGCGAAGCACTGCCTGCACGCTAGTTATCTGTAGCGCCGCCAGCAGTGCTGTATCTGTAGCGCCGCCAGCAGTTTGATTGCTGTCGCCTGCCACGACTCCAGGCGCGCGATGTCAGCGGACCTCAGGTAGCACAGTGCACAGCCATATAGCATAGCCGGTGACACTACAGCGCGCCAGAGGTAGGCCTTGTCTGCCGCCGGCAGGTGCGAGTTAACCATGCCGGCTGGCGTGAGACCGAAGAAAGCCCCCCCCCCCCTACCGCGGCGCAGTCGCGCGTTCACGTGATCGGCGCCTTGCAGCTGCGAGCGAAGCTGCACTCCCAAGTGCTCTGTCTCCTCCCTGTACGACAATGACTGTCCGCACAAGTGCCACTCAGGCAGCTGAGCCAAGAGTCCGGCTCCGAAAATGAAACAATGACTTTTGGTCATGTTTGGGTTCGAGTTTACAAATTCTAGCCTCCGACTCATTGAGAAGTTGGTAACAATGTCTAGCATTGTTTTTGCAAATCACGTGTACTACTGGACATCACGAGTTGATCATCCGCGTAGGCAACTACCGGGACGTGATGGCCATAGACCAGCGGACCTAAGCCGCTGTCATCAAGCTGCTGAATTAGCGACAGCAAGAACATGTTGGTTAAACACGGCGATAGTAACGCCCCTGTCTAACCCCTCGGTGCACGTCGAAGGCGTCGGACAGCGCCCCTCCACAACGGAATCGCGCTGTCAGATGGGCGTACCAAGACGCAAGGAGCGCCCAGCTTCGCCGAGACAGGTGGTCACTGGCCTGAAGCAGGACGCCGGCATGCCATAGTCGGTCAAAACATTTCCGTGCGTCTAAGTTGGCAACAAACAAGGGGGACCTACGAGACAGGTAGTGCTGTGCTGCCTCCTGTACAAGCATGGTCGCCTCTCTTGTGCCACGGTGACCTAGGAATCCGAACTGCAGTCCGGAAGGTTGGAATGAGCTGCTGATTTCATCCAGTAGTATCATCTCTAGCAATTTTGACACTGTGGACACCAGAGAGATTGGCCTATAGCTGCCCGCGCAGTCTGGGTCCAGGCAGCTTTTCTTTATGAGCGGTACAACCGTACTGCTAGAAAACCTGACCGGCACGCGCATTTCCGCGAGGCACGTGGTGAGAAGGCTAGGGAGGGCCTGTAACAGCGCCGGAGAGGTGCCGTTAAGGTGCTCGGCGGTGACTCTGTCGGCACCGGGTGACGCGTCACGGTTCAGCTCCGGTATCAGGCGCGCCACGTCCTCGACTGTGATTAGCCTGTTGGGACCCGGATTGGCCTGTGCTTGTGCCATCAAGACCGCGACTCGAGTGCGCACTTCCTCCTGCTCTGCAGAGTGCCTCGTTGTCCACGTGAATGGGACTGAAGTGGGCTTCAAAGTTCTCGGCGGTAAGTGTGGAGCGCGAGCCGACTGGGCCGCGGCGCGCGAGCTCCACGCTTCGCCAGAAGGCCTTCACCTTCCTATCTCGGCGCAGCACAGACAGGAGGCGAGCGCCGCTGTCCGCTTTGGCGCGCGCCGCGTCCACTCGGGCACGCCTGTTTGCCCGTCGCGCTGCTCGAAAGCAATCGTGCATCACCGTGTGCCGGGGCCGGCCAGCGTCGGTCCACATTCGGTGCCAGAGGCGAGCACGGTCACGAGCAGCTGACACGGCGGGAGTCCACCAGGACTTTGGTGGCCTCCAGCGCCGAGAGCAGCCAACATCGGCAGCAGCATCATGGATGGACGCCGTCAGCTGGCTATCTATTTGCTCAGCATTGGGGCACAGGGGAGTCGTCAACGCCAGCCGCTCAGCCAAGCACCTGCGATAGGCCTCGTTCCGCTCACTGCTGCTCCAGTCTAGGACCGTGCGGCGGCTGGAGCAAGCGTCGTGTCCCCAGGCTCCTTCCTGCCCTCGCTACTAACTGTTAGCATCAGCGTGCATTGTAGGGGCAGATGGGGGCTAAGGTTATCTGGACATTTTGGGACAATCATACACGACTGTAGCTGGTTACCAACAAATGCGCGGGGAACGACAATGAGGTCGATATGTGTCCTGTGACCACTGCGCTCATAAGTAAAATCAACCATCTGATTAAAGCAGAACTCGGCAGTGACCAGATCCTGCTCGTCGAGCAGCCGTTGGATCTCCCGACTAAACGCATTGAAGCCACGGAGCTGGGCCCAGCGCGTGGGGCGCTGCGCCGGTGGCAGTCGCGGGAGGAGGCAGTTGAGATCGCCAACCAGCATCAGTGGCGCGACGGCTCTATGAGCACACATAAGGGCTTCTAAGCTCGCACATGTGTCCCTGTAGCACTCTAGCTGCTCAATGGTCCTGCAAAAATAAGGCATGTAACAGCCAACAATGGTTAGGCACGGTAGCCCGCAGCTGCTTAGCCGTACCGCTAGAAGCCGAGGGAGGGTCCTCAGACTGCAGTTGCGAGAACGTGAAATGGCCATCTCGCCTGCAAATCATGGCCGTGCCCCCGTGTCGGCGCCCCTCACCAGCACCGGGCGGCACATCCATGGTGAAAGTCTGAAAGACCTGGATGTCATCCACGCCGTAGCTGCAGAGCACCTCGCCCAGTAAGGTGGTTTCAGCACGTGAAACCCATGTCTCTGTGAGGTAGAGTACGTCTAAATATTCCAATAGGTCAGCAATATAGACAGCAGCACTCAGAAACCCCTCGCAGTTGTACCCCCAGTGCGAAGCTGGCAGGTTCTTTGGCGGACCCCGGCCGTTGGCCCTGCCGTCGAGTTAATTGCCAAACCAAACCGAGTTAATTGCCAAATTCGTTTGCGTCATTTGTGTGGGTGTGCGCATATGGGTATGTTGTATTAGGATGAAATGACTGGGTGGCAAATGAAATAGGTGACAAATAGTTGAAATAGGCGATAATGCGGCATGTAAATGCGTGATATGAAGTAGGCATGCTACTGTTGGCGTATGACAGTATAATATGTCATGTTCTTATATATGTTCCTATGCTGGTTATTGTTCCTTTTCTTTACTGGCGTGCGTATCTTTTGCAAAACAAAATATGATGTCGATGACCTCTCGCCGACGCATGATGGAAATATACGGCAACGACGAAATTATCTGGATTCTTTGCATCGTTCATGAAAAGCCTTCCCAGACGGTAGAAACTTCTGCAGGAAAAGCAGGACCTTTTTAACCGGGAAGGGAAACGCTAACTGGTTGCATCAGCGAAGGCCAAGCTAAAGTATGTGCTTGGAGAGAAATTATAATATTGCATAAGGTGTAATCTAATTATGGAGACTGTTCGGAGACAGCGAGTGGAATAGTTTTTTGTCGCAGTAATAAGGGCCCATTCAGAGGCCAAACTGAAATAAAATTGTAGGTTCAGTGCCTGGACAGTGGCACTGAACCTACAATTTTTCTTTGCCTTGCTATGTATTGCAACGAAAGTATCAAAATAATTTCGTAAAAGGTAAAAGGGACTAAATATGAATAGAAACCACAGACTCGAAAGCAAGGACGGTTTCATATAATCCGTGCGTGCGCATACTCATACTCATGTACTCATGAGCATGACTCATAGGAGTCATAACTCATGAATATGACATGACATGACTCATAGGAGTCATAACTCATGAATATGACATGACATGACTCATAGGAGTCATAACTCATGAATATGACATGACATGACTCATAGGAGTCATAACTCATGAATATGACATGACATGACTCATAGGAGTCATAACTCATGAATATGGCATGACATGACTCATAGGAGTCATAACTCATGAATATGACATGACATGACTCATAGGAGTCATAACTCATGAATATGACATGACATGACTCATAGGAGTCATAACTCATGAATATGACATGACATGACTCATATGAGTCATAACTCATGAATATGACATGGCATGACTCATAGGAGTCATAACTCATGAATATGACATGACATGACTCATATGAGTCACAACTCATGAATATGACATGACATGACTCATAGGAGTCATAACTCATGAATATGACATGACATGACTCATATGAGTCATAACTCATCAATATGACATGACATGACTCATATGAGTCATAACTCATGAATATGACATGACATGACTCATAGGAGTCATAACTCATGAATATGACATGACATGACTCATAGGAGTCATAACTCATGAATATGACATGACATGACTCATATGAGTCATAACTCATGAATATGACATGACATGACTCATAGGAGTCATAACTCATGAATATGACATGACATGACTCATAGGAGTCATAACTCATGAATATGACATGACATGACTCATATGAGTCATAACTCATGAATATGACATGACATGACTCATAGGAGTCATAACTCATGAATATGACATGACATGACTCATAGGAGTCATAACTCATGAATATGACATGACATGACTCATATGAGTCATAACTCATGAATATGACATGACATGACTCATAGGAGTCATAACTCATGAATATGACATGACATGACTCATAGGAGTCATAACTCATGAATATGACATGACATGACTCATAGGAGTCATAACTCATGAATATGACATGCCATGACTCATAGGAGTCATAACTCATGAATATGACATGACATGACTCATAGGAGTCATAACTCATGAATATGACATGACATGACTCATAGGAGTCATGACTATGACATGACATGACTCATATGAGATAAATAAATACTAGCATGTGTTAGTATTGATTAAGGTACGAAGCTATTTGCACTTGTTGACTTTTCTTTTCACAGAAAGCAATGCTAGTACAAGCCAAATAAATTAATTTAACAACATAGCTTGAATAATGCTTCTTTAGCTATTATAATCAACAGCAGTACTTGGGTCGTTAAATACCGCCACTCGATGGCCTGGGTTGTGATGATAACTATTGCCATCGTGTTTTGTTTTGGTGGCCTTGTCTTAGTCACGTGACCTGTGACCTCCAGTCAGCTGACTGTGACCTGGGCAAGGACAGTGTGTTTTGTTTACGTGCCGGCTGCCGCACTGTCTCCATACGTCTCGCCAGATAATATAGGTTCAGCCGCAACCGACCATTTCCACTCAGCACGATCATAACATTTCGCCCCGGTAGCTCAGTGGGAGAGCGCTGGACTTCTGACCTATCCCGGTAGTGGCAGCCCGGGTTCCAGTCGCATCGGCGCTCGCCATTTGCTCCTGACTGGGATGGCCTGCGGCCGGTGGCAGCGGTCGTACTCAAGGTCAGGTGACGTCAGTGAGCGGGGCGGACCGTGCCCAGGTATGTCGGGCACGTAAGACTTTCTTCTCTAAATTCTGCCGGCCAACAAGAATTGCACGATCGGGTGGAGAGGTCAGGATCTGCGCAACAAGCTCTGCTTAGCGTGGGTCCTGACCTCGGAAATCCATCCACACAAAACATTCGGACTAAATTTATAAAAAAATAAAAAAAACATGGCGCGGTTGGTTGGTTTTAGTGGTACCTGGACTGATCTACAGTGACTGTGCTCGGTGACTCGGTGATTTTCGTGTCGGCCACGGGCCTCGTCCAGCGTGGTTTACAGCAGAAGTCGGCACTGCCATCTGTCGACGGCCTGCGGAAGTACCGCCCAGATACCCTGAGCTGGATGCTCCTAGCGCGCTCAACCCGACAGGTTAGCGTGGCCTAGTGGTCCCGCTTGCAGGTACAGCGCCAGAGCTCTGCGGACCTTCGGTTCGAATCCCGGCGGCGGTGTCTTTTTTCCAAGTCGCCGCTATGGAGGATTTCACAGCAGCGCTGGCCAGCCTAACGGAGCTGATGCGCCAGCAAGCTGTCACAGCGAATCAGTGGGAGGACCGCCTGACGGCAATCGCTTCCGCACAGGCTGAAGCGACTTCTTCTGCAGCCTCAGCAGGCATTCAACAAAACGTCGCCCCTGCAGCTCGCCCGAAACTACCAGTCTCGGCCACGCCAGCACCGCGTCTCTGGTGGAGCCAGCCTGCGGGAATTCTCCACATGGCGAGAACGGCTGCAGGGCTACAGCATGCTGACCGGAGTGGACCAGCTGTCGCCGACGGAGTAGCGAGCATTCCTCTACACCCTCGTCGACGACGAATGGCACCGCATCATCAAATACAGCCCAGACATCGCGACGACTGCCAGTCTGGGACGTCACCATCTCAGCAATGGAGAAATACCTACGGAGCCAGCGCAACGTAGTGTTGGACAGGCACGACTTCTACCGTAGAAACCAGGCTCCCGGCGAAACCTTCGATTACTACCTCATCGCACTGAAGGAGATATCGGAGTTCTGCGACTTCTGCGAACACTGCACGGGGGATCGACTCCGCGATCGCATCATCACCGGGCTATGTGATGAAGCTGCCGTCCAAGCGCTGCTGTCGGAGAAGACGCTGACGTTGCAGGCGACAGTGGATATCTGCCGTGCGCGTGAAAATGCGTACGCCAACGCGTCAGCCATCACCAGCGATCGACTAAACGCAGTGTCATCTTACCGGCGCGGACGGAGGAGTCCCAGTCCCAGCCCTACCCGAGCTGGAGACGCCTCACTCAGCAAGTAGTGTAGCTTCTGCGGTGACGAGTGGCACCACAGCTGACCATGTGCCCCGCCCGCAACCACCGCTGCTCAGCGTGCAACAGGCTGCATCACTTCTCTGCCATGTGCAGACGTGGCCAGACGCGGACTTCCAGTTCTACACGGAGTAGAGACGGGTCTCAACAGCCGGATCATTCCCCACCACCGAACATGCGGAACAGACGGCGGGAGGCATCCTCACCGCCAAGGGGAACTCACATGCACGGCATTCGAGTGCGAGGCCTGTCGGCCCTACGGACGCCAAAAGTGGATGTAACGGGTTTTCGCTTCTGCAAGGTTCTCTGCAATTTCTTGCAACATTGCAACATTTGTTGTTTTTTTAATTATCACGGGGGTTTCTTGAGATCAGGAATCGAAATATGACATTTTTAGCATGTTATATCCCCGTGTGTTCGAGATATTACTAAATGTTGTGGTTGCAAATGCAGAATCGAACTGGACCCGTACATACATTTGTATTTTGGAGGCTGGTCAATTATCGGCGAGCACATAGTTCGCTGCACGGTTAGGGTGGGGGGTGGTGAAATTTAGCGGGTTAATCGGGAATTGGTCCGGTGGAATAAGGTCGGGGTTTCCTTGTTCGTGAGCCGGCACCAATGGCCCTCCGGCTCCTCCTTACATAATTTCACCAACGGTTATCTCCCTAGAGTGTTGTGAGCGATGCCATGGCTGTTCTGCATATCCAGTGCAACGCTACGCTGAGGAGCAACTCCCACTGGAGCTAAACACATTCATACATCCTTTCACTCAGACTCTCCCCAGACATTCACTCAATCATCAATCTCTTTCATTCTTTACAGTAAACTGTCAGGTTGGTCTTTATGACCCTTCCCTTTTTCCTATCCCCACCAGTGGTGCGTAGTGTTACACAGGGAACGCACCAGGGTAACAGCTGGTTCATTGAGCGAATTTCGTCTCCGATGTACTCAGCTCTTCGCTATGGATAACTTTTCACTCTAACTATTAAATCCACCAAATGCAA
>JAXIVJ010019950.1:0-16438 GCA_036785665.1 Chirona hameri | reverse complement strand
GCTGCGTTGTTGGCGCTGTCTGGTGGCACCCACTCAGTACCCTGTAACTGTGTCGACCCGGTCGCCTGCCCTGAGGCTGTGGTGTCTCCGTCAGCCCGAGGCTGCAAACTACCTAACGACCGGGCAGGAGTCTGCTGTCCCATGGGGGCGACGGCGGCGACGGCGGCGACGGCGGCGACGGCGGCGACGGCGGCGGTGACGGCGGCGCGACGGGTGCCCCAAGGTGCCACCTCCACTGCCGCCGCGTTCCCTACCTCGTTCACTCCCGACTCCTTCCTCAATCCGGGACAGTCCTTCCCCAGCCCAGGCGGCACGGTCAGCGTCGACAATCTGTCGACGCTCCCGGCGGGCGCCCGCCAGTTCCTGCAGCAGTTCCCGCTGGATACAGCCGACCAAGGGCCGGTTCGGCCACGGCGCAGGCGGCGCAGGCGGCCCGCACCGCGGCCAGGGGTCACAGATGAGAGAAGCTTCGTCACCGCCACCGCCACGGACGCCAAGTTCACGACGCAGAGCAGCGCAGCTCCAAGCCAACCGAGCGGCACCACGCGCCTCAACTCGTTCAACGCACGCACCTCCGCCGCCGCGCAGCAGGGTGCTGAGGACACACTCCGGACACTGAGCCAAGTAAGTAGCGGCAGATCCCCTACGACCTCGCAAGCCACATCCGCCAGCCAGTTCCAGTCGCCTCCCTTGTCGACCAGTCGTCGAGTCGCCTTCCCGGCCGTCCAGCCGTCCGGCTGCCGCCCGGAGCGCTCCCTGCGCTGCGACGCCTCCGCACGCTACCGCATCATCGACGGTCGCTGTAACAACCTGCGCCGCACGCACTGGGGCAGCCGACTCCGCGGCCTGCGGCGCATCTTCGACAGCACGTACGACGACGGCGTGTTCGCCGCTCGGAGCCGGTCCGTGTCGGGAGGTCTCCTGCCGAGCGCGCGCTACGTCAGTGCGCTGGCGATGAGCTCCGCCAGCAGGCAGCAGCCGCTGTTCACCATGGCCGTCACGACGTTCGGCCAGTTTATGGACCACGACCTGTCCATCTCGCCCATCTTCCAGCTGCCGAAGCCTGGAGGAGGGTTCTCCCCGATCGAGTGCTGCGAGGCGGACGGCCGCCAGCTGCCCGCTCAGCTCAAACACCCGCAATGCCTGCCGATTTCCATACCAGCAAATGACGCCTTCTATAGCCAATGGGGAGTGCGCTGTATGAACTTTGTACGTAGCATCCCTGCGGCGGACCCGCAGTGTCGTCCACGGCCAGCCACTCAGCTCAACGACCTCACTAGCTGGATGGATCTCTCGCAGGTGTACGGCACCCACGACCAACAGTCGCGCAGCCTGCGCGCCTTCGGCGGAAAGCTGCGCACGAGCGCGGGTAACCTCCTGCCGCGCGAGCCGCCCGCCGAGACGAGCTGCAACAGTCGCGTCTGCTTCATCGCTGGGGACGAGCGCGTCAACGAGAACACACTGCTGACGCTGTTCCACACGGTGTTCATGCGCGAGCACAACCGCGTGGCATCGGCGCTGTCGAAGCAGCATCGCCTCTGGCGTGACGAGAAAGTGTTCCAGAAGGCGCGGAGGATCATGATCGCCCAGTGGCAGCATATCGCCTATCACGAGTGGCTGCCAGCCATTGTCGGCTTCAGGTTCGCCCGCCAGGTGGGGCTGGGCGGATACGGCCGACACAGCTACGCGTCCGTGCTGAACCCGACGGTGAGTGCCGAGTTCTCCACGGCCGGGTTCAGGCTACACTCGCTGGTACAGGGCGTCATCGACATGGTGTCTCGAATCGGCACTCTGAGGCGGCAGCTGCAGCTCACCGACAACTTCTTCCGTCCCGACTCGCTGGTCCTGTCCAGCATGTTCACCAAGATGGCGCGCGGTCTCACGCAGCAGCAGCCGCAGAGCTACGACAAGCGCTTCACGCCAGCCATCCACGGCAACCTCTTCAAGGTGGGCGCCTTCGGTCTGGACCTGGTCGCGCTCAACATCCAGCGCGGCCGCGACCACGGTATCCCCACGTACGCCACCGCCGCAGCACGCTGTAACGCCATCACCATCTCGGGCTGGCACAGCTTCTATCAGCTGATTCCTTCAGCGGACGTGGACAAACTGCGACAGGTCTACTCCGGACACTGGCAGGACGTCGACTTGTTCGTTGGTATAAACATGGAGCGACCGGCGGCGGGCGCGATGGTTGGACCGACCGCCCGCTGCCTCATCGCGGACCAGTTCCTGCGCGCCCGCTACGGCGACAGGTTCTTCTACGACCAGGCCGGCCAGCGCGGCAGCTTCTCCAGACGGCAGCTGCGGGAGATCAGGAAGGCGTCCTGGGCGCGCTTACTCTGCGATAACGTGGGACGTGGGTTCGATACTGTGCAGCCGCTGGCCTTTGTCAAGCCGATCAACGTGTTCGGGCTGAATCCTGTGGTCAGTTGTCACTCGTACCGTATTCAGCGAGTCAATCTCAACCAGTTCTGAGGGGAAAGTAGTGACCACCGGAGCGAAGAGATAATGGATGTTTACACGGGAGCAGTTGTGAGACCCCGATGTCAAGGTATCGAAATATGAGGGCTTCAATCCCATCAGGACCCGCTCTATGCAAAACATGTAAGCGATGAAAAATATATGTTACTAGATTTGGTTGCTTTCATTTATGTTATTTGAACAACTTCGACGACAACATTGCCAGAATAGGTTTGTTTGAATGGCTGTAACCTTTTGGCTTTTGCTTCGTAAGTTAATACAAAAACTCGCATTGTTATAATACACTATTGCATTTTAAAGCTTTTTATTTGACCTTACAAAAGTTGCGTTTATGATTTAATGTTTTGTATGAATTTTCAAGCACGACTCATGATCACATACACACAACCTAAAAACAAAACGTGCTTTTAGGTTTGTGTATGTGATCATGAGCCGTACTCGAAAATTCATACAAAACATTACATAATAAACGCAATTTTTGTAAGGAGGTAAAATAAAAAGCTTTAAAATACTAATTATCCAAATGCCTTACATAACCGCAGCGTTAATCAGACTAAAACATACACTATTGTATCGTATAACAGGTGTTCGCTGCAAAGACTAGCTGTAGCCTTTTACCACAAGAAGACCATACAATTCACCAGTTGGGCTTCACCAGAAGTAGCAGTCAACACCTGACCAAATGCAGCCGGCAAATACTCGGCAGCCGAGCCGGTGTGAGGACGGCGGCGTTAACAACAGGCCACATACAGCAGCTGTCGGCAGCCGAGGTTTGACCAAAATACACTTATACTCACGGGGCGGACTTGGTCACTGTCGATCCGGTGCCGTTTCACACCAACACACAGCGGCAGCCGGGCTGGACCCAGTACTGTTGGCCTGACACCAACCGCCGTCACGCCGCTGGCCGGAGGACAAACACAGCTGCCATTCGCTAGTTGAGGGACGGCTGGTAGGTTGGAAGCCGGCGAGTAGAGTGAACACTCGCCCTTGTCGCGGGCAGGGTTACCACTCACCCGTACCACCGGCAGGGTTACCACTCACCCGTACCACCGGCAGGGTTACCACCCACCCGTATCACCGGCAGGGTTACCACTCACCCGTACAGGAAGATGAGCAGCGAGACGGCCGGCAGGTTGGAGGCGGATGCGTACGCCGGGTCGCCGAATGCCACTATGATGAGAACACAGGCGATCGAGGGCAGAGAACAGTTTAACTGGCGAACACAGAACAGAAGGCGTCTGTCAGACGTCACATGATGAGAACACAGGCGGTGGAGGGCAGAGAACGGTTTAACTGGCGAACACAGAACAGAAGGCGCCCGTCAGACCACAGATCGCTTAGCCATACTGCTGTTGATAATCTAGCAAGTGCATGTGCTCGTTACGCAAAACCTTGCATACAACAGCAAAGAGTAGACCAAGAACCATAGAGAGGAAAATATGTTCCAAACTTCAAACCAATCTACAAAGTCCGCTCAGGTGGCTGAGCGTTGTGCTCGAAACTCGCCCACCCTGGAAAGGTGGGTTCGAGTCCCTTACACGCTCGATATTTCCCCAAGGCGGGCATGACCTGCGGTCGGTGGCAGCGGGCGTTAGCAGACCAGATGAATCAGGAGCTGGGCGGACCGTGTTTCCACTTTCGAGCTTTCGTTAAACTTTCGTTACACATTTTTTGTCTGTGAACTGGAACTAAACGAACGGATGGCAGAGTCAAGGGTCCACGCAACAAGCTGTGCTTAGCGAAGGGTTCTGAGCTCAGAAATCCTTCCATTCAAAGGTTCGGATTTAATTAATGAAAACAAAAATGGCAATGAGTTAGGTCAGCACTGTTACGTTACACTTCGAGAACAAAATGCTCCAAATTCCAAAGGGGAACACAATGACGCGTGGTAAAAACATCAGAAAGGACAAAGATGAATGAGTCAACATGTATCTATGCATGTATGTATGTATGTATGAATGAATGAATGAATGAATGAATGAATGAATGCATGCATGTATGTATGTATGTATGTATGTATGTATGTATGTATGTATGTATGTATGTATGTATGTATGTATGTATGTATGTATGTATGTATGTATGTATGTATGCATGCATGCATGCATGCATGCATGCATGCATGCATGCATGCATGCATGTATGTATGTATGTATGTATGTATGTATGTATGTATGTATGTATGTATGTATGTATGTATGTATGGATGTATGTATGTATGTATGTATGTATGTATGTATGTATGTATGTATGTATGTATGTATGTATGTATGTATGTATGTATGTATGTATGTATGTATGTATGTATGTATGTATGTATGTATGTATGTATGTATGTATGTATGTATGTATGTATGTATGTATGTATGTATGTATGTATGTATGTATGTATGTATGTATGTATGTATGTATGTATGTATGTATGTATGTACGTACGTACGTACGTACGCACGCACGCATGCATGCATGCATGCATGCATGCATGTATGTATGTATGTATGTATGTATGTATGTATGTATGTATGTATGTATGTATGTATGTATGTATGTATGTATGTATGTATGTATGTATGTATGTATGCATGCATGCATGAATGTATGTATGTATGTATGTATGTATGTATGTATGTATGTATGTATGTATGTATGTATGTATGTATGTATGTATGTATGTATGCATGTATGCATGTATGCATGTATGCATGTATGCATGTATGCATGAATGTATGTATGTATGTATGTATGTATGTATGTATGTATGTATGTATGTATGTATGTATGTATGTATGTATGTATGTATGTATGTATGTATGTATGTATGTATGTATGTATGCATGCATGCATGCATGCATGAATGTATGTATGTATGTATGTATGTATGTATGTATGTATGTATGTATGTATGTATGTATGTATGTATGTATGTATGTATGTATGTATGTATGTATGTATGTATGTATGTATGTATGTATGTATGTATGTATGTATGTATGTATGTATGTATGTATGTATGTATGTATGTATGTATGTATGTATGTATGTATGTATGTATGTATGTATGTATGTATGTATGTATGTATGTATGTATGTATGTATGTATGTATGTATGTATGCGAAAAGGGACAGGGCGATGACTGATGTGGGTAGAGGTCGGTCTGGGAACTGTGGTCAATGATCGGCCAAACACTGGTTAGGGATTGGTCAGAGACTCGTGGGAGACTGATCAGGGACTGTCCAAGGGCTCTGATCAAGGACCACGCTCAGGGACCGTTCAGGGACCACTCAGGGACCACTCAGGGACCATTCAGAGACCTCTCAGGGACCGCTCAGGGACCGCTCAGGGATCGCTCAGGGACCGCTCAGGGACCGTATGTATGTATGTATAAGTGCATGTATGTATGTCTGTGTGTCTGTGTGTCTGTGTGTCTGTGTGTCTGTGTGTCTGTGTGTCTGTGTGTCTGTGTGTCTGTGTGTCTGTGTGTCTGTGTGTCTGTGTGTCTGTGTGTCTGTGTGTCTGTGTGTCTGTGTGTCTGTGTGTCTGTGTGTCTGTGTGTCTGTGTGTCTGTGTGTCTGTGTGTCTGTGTGTCTCTGTGTGTGTGTGTGTGTGTGTGTGTGTGTGTGTGTGTGTGTGTGTGTGTGTGTGTGTGTGTGTGTGTGTGCGTGCGTGCGTGCGTGCGTGCGTGCGTGCGTGCGTGCGTGCGTGCGTGCGTGCGTGCGTGCGTGCGTGCGTGCGTGCGTGCGTGCGTGCGTGCGTGCGTGCGTGCGTGCGTGCGTGCATGTATGTATGTATGTATGTATGTATGTATGTACGTACGTACGTACGTACGTACGTACGTACGTACGTACGTACGTACGCACGCACGCACGCACGCACGCACGCACGCACGCACGCACGCACGCATGCATGCATGCATGCATGCATGTATGCATGTATGTATGTATGTATGTATGTATGTATGTATGCCTGTATGCCTGTATGCCTGTATGCCTGTATGTCTGTATGCCTGTATGCCTGTATGCCTGTATGCCTGTATGCCTGTATGCCTGTATGCCTGTATGCCTGTATGTATGTATGTATGTATGTATGTATGTATGTATGTATGTATGTATGTATGTATGTATGCATGCATGCATGCATGCATGCATGCATGCATGTATGTATGTATGTATGTATGTATGTATGTATGTATGTATGTATGTATGTATGTATGTATGTATGTATGTATGTATGTATGTATGTATGTATGTATGTATGTATGTATGCATGCATGCATGCATGCATGCATGCATGCATGCATGCATGCATGCATGTATGTATGTATGTATGTATGTATGTATGTATGTATGTATGTATGTATGTATGTATGTATGTATGTATGTATGTATGTATGTATGTATGTATGTATGTATGTATGTATGTATGTATGTATGTATGTATGTATGTATGTATGTATGTATGTATGTATGTATGTATGTATGTATGTATGTATGTATGTATGTATGTATGTATGTATGTATGTGTGTATGCATTTATGCATGCATGTATGTATATACATGTTCATGTATCACATACATGCGTGAATACGTGATCATGAACACGAACAGCGCCTGATGCTCCACCGAACGTGTGGACGGGTGTGCCTTGTATGTATGGCCCTAGGATGTCACGCCCGTCACCAGTGCCAGTTCCGCAGTAACGGCGTCACACCACGTCAGAGGCGGACGACAACTGATATGCCGGGAACATAGCCACAGCCGGGGGCGGACACATCGGGGTATATGAGGTGACTCAAAGCCGGATGGTGACCTATGGCAGCCTGGCAGGCCGAAACTATTGACAGCTCTTGAAATGTACCGCGCGCCTACGAGCAAAGCTCACTGTGAACTGTGAACTGTGAACTACTGAACTGCCGACTGCAAACTGCGTACTGATCGGCGGTACTTTATCCTGTTGTTTGGCCACCCGTTCACTGGAGCTCCCTAGCCGTTGACCTGCAGTTCACTGACCTATCCCCTAATCGGTATCAGTGCGTGGCCAAGCCGACCAGCCAATAGCTAATCCCTGACCCCTGGCCAGCCACTATCTGACAAGTCCCTGACCAGACCCTGAGCGGTCCCTGATCGGTCCCTGAGTGGTCCCTGAGCGGTCCCTGGCCAGACCCTGAGCGGTCCCTGAGCGGTCCCCTGAGCGGTCCCTGAGCGGTTCCTGAGCGGTCCCTGACCAGAACCTGAGCGGTCCCTGAGCGGTCCCTGAGCGGTCCCTGAGAGGTCCCTGAGCGGTCCCTGAGCGGTCCCTGACCAGAGCCTGAGCGGTCCCTGAGCGGTCCCTGAGCGGTCCCTGAGCGGTTCCTGAGCGGTCCCTGACCAGACTCAGAGCGGTCCCTGAGAGGTCCCTGAGCGGTCCCTGAGTGGTCCCTGAGCGGTCCCTAAGCGTGGTCCTTGACCAGAGCCCCTGGACAGTCCCTGACCTGTCTCCCACGAGTCTCTGACCAATCCCTAACCAGTCTTCGACCGATCATTGACCATAGTTCCCAGACCGACCTCTTTCTGGCATGGCATGGATGGCATTTCTGACATGGATCAAGGCCATATCTCGCTCCTTTGCTTGTTTGATTAAAGTAAAGCGTTTGATGTTATCTGTCACTCAAAACTGCTCGAGAAATTGCAGCCTCACTGCGTCGAGACTACCTGGTTCAGAAACTACCTCTCTGGCCATACCCAAAGCGTGTCAATTTCTAGCTCGCAGATCTCGGCCCCTCGCACCATCAACCAGGGAGTCTTCCAAGGCTCTTCTCTAGGATCCCTATTGTCCACCATCTTCGTCAACGACCTCAGTCTTCACGCAGCTGAGGCGTACGTCATTCAGTATGCTGACGACACCCAGATCCTGGTCTCTGGTGAAAAATCCAACCTTTCTGATTTATCCTCCAAATAAGAGGATAAATCAGAAAGGTTTAGATGCATGTGAGGCCTGGAATGTTTTCAAAGCTAGATTAAGCCAAATTCGGAATCGGCATATACCCCTCAGGCACAAACGTAACAGAACCAAGGGCAAACCAGTTTGGCTTACCCCAGAAGTAAGGAGTGCTATACAAGCTAAAAGAAGTGCATTTGGCATTTTGAAGGGATCTTCACTAGATATAAATCAGAAGGCCTACCAGAATGCAAGAAATTCGGTTAAGAAAAAGGTCAGAGCAGCTAAAAGGGCAAAGGAACTTGATTTAGCTGGACATTGTAATGCAGATAGTAAGAAGTTCTTCAGTTTTTATAAGTTCAGTACAGTTTCCAAAAAATATAGGTCCATTTAAGGTAGATGATGTGTTAGCTAGCAAGGACAGTGAAATGGTTGAAGTGCTTAATGATCAGTTTCAATCTGTCTTTACTATCGAGGACCAGAGTAGTATTGCAGCACTTCAGCCTGAGCTAGAGACAGAGGAGACTATAGGAGAGCTAGGTGGCATAAGTAGTGAACTTGTTCTAGAATATCTAAAGAAAGTAAGGCCTAACGAGGCAGAAGGACCTGATGAAATCCATGCTAGACTTTTAAGAGAATCTGAAAGGGAGTTGTCGGTTCCATTAGCCATAATATTTTCTAAATCACTCGCAGATAGTAAAATTCCACTTGATTGGAAAAGAGCAAATGTTGTTCCTATTCATAAAAAGGGAGATAGAAGTAAAGAGGAAAACTATAGACCGGTTAGTCTGACCTTATTAGTCTGCAAGGTGCTTGAATCAATCATCAAAGATAAGATTGTTGAATTCTTGGAGCAAAATGAACTCATCAAGGATACACAGCATGGCTTTAGGAAGGGCCGTTCTTGTTTAACTAATCTTCTGGAGTTTTTGGATGTTGCAACAGATAGCTTTGATCAGGGTAAACAGCTAGATATAGCTTTTCTTGATTTCAGTAAAGCATTTGACAAAGTCCCCCATACAAGACTGGGGTTGCAACTTAAAATTCATGGGATCAGGGGCAAGATTCTGGATTGGATAGAAACGTGGCTTTCAGGACGCCAGCAAAGGGTTATATTGAATGGGTGCCAATCACAATGGAAGGAGGTTCTCAGTGGGGTTCCACAGGGCTCAGTCCTGGGCCCATTGCTTCTTATAATATTTGTGAATGCAATTGAGAACAGTATAGACAGCAAAGTCTTGAAATTTGCAGACGATCTAAAAGTTGTCAGGATTATTAGAGGAAAACATGATCAGGATGTTTTTCAATCAGATCTGGACAAGCTAGTTGAGTGGTCTGAAGCATGGCAGATGAAATTCAATTTGAGTAAATGTAAGATTATGCACGCTGGACGGGCTAGCAGTAAACATAGGTATGAAATGGGTGGGCAGAAAATGGAGCAGATTGAAAAGGAAAGAGATTTAGGTGTCGTGGTAAACAATAGACTATCAGCGTCAGACCAGGTTGTAGAAGCTAGGAAAAGGCACTTAGAATGCTGGGGGCCATTAACAGAAATGTTTCCTACAAGAGTGAAAAGGTAATAACAAAACTGTATTGTGCATACGTTAGACCACATTTGGAGTATTGTGTACAAGCCTGGTCTCCAACATATGAGAAAGATTGCTGGTTGTTAGAAAGAGTTAAAAAAAGGGCAACAAAAATGGTTAATTGTCTTGGTAGTTTACCTTATGAAGATAGATTAAAGAAATTGGGTATGTTTTCACTTAGATATAGAAGGCTAAGAGGAGATCTAATTGAAGTCTTCAAATTTGTAAATAGTCAGCATTCTGGATATTTAAAGGGTATGTTTGAGTTCAATAGGGAAAATCGAGGTAGAGGTCATCAGCATAAACTCATTATGAAACAAAGTAGGACTAGGCTACGACAGTCATTTTTCAGTAGAAGGGTTGTAGGACATTGGAATATGCTACCAGGGGATGTCGCTGATGCAGTGACACTTGCTTCCTTCAAAATTAGATTAGATAAATACTTTACAGAGAAGGGATTAGTTCATAAATACTCGTGGGATTAGCCTTCTTTTATGCAGGTAGAGTAAGGTGATTTGAAGGGGCGAGACTGGTGGAGGGGGGGGGGGGGGGGGGGGTGGGGGTGGGGTGGGGTGCAACCTCGGATGGGCCCAAGAGGCTCTTTGTTGCACTTTTCTTTTATGTCTTTATGTCTTTAAGAGACCTCGCTTCACTCTCTTGATGACTACTTCCGTTCCAATGGTCTCAAAGTCAATGAAACCAAATTTGAACTACTCCCTCTCGGCTCGCGTCAAAATCTGCGCAACCTTCCCCAGTTCTCAGTGAAATTCCGCCAAACCACATTGTCACCCTGCACAGAAGTCAAAAATCTGGGTATGACATTCGACCGTTTTCTAACGTGGGACTCTCACGTGTCAAAATTATCGCAGAAGTGCTTCGGGATCCTCACCGGTATCTCCCACATTCGTCACTACCTCCCGTCCGGCACACTCCCTATCCTTGTGTCAGCTCTCGTCCTCTCCCATGTCCGCTGCTGCCTCTCCGTGTACGGTAACGGGTCTGCCAAGAACCTCGCAATCATCAACAAAATACTGAATTTCGCAGCCCGTGTGGTCTCTGGCAAGAAGAAATTCGACCATATCTCCGCCGTCCGTGCCAGCCTTGGCTGGCTCAATCCCTCCGCTATGGTCCAACACCACACTCTGAGCATGCTCCACACAGAGTCCGGCGTATCGGGGAGCCCGAGTCGCTCGCCGCGCAGTTTTGTACCAATGCCGAGCGCGATGACCATAGCCGCAGTACCCGACAGGACCACCTGCTCAGTCTCCCCCGCATACGTGGCTCGGCCGCGGGGAAGAGACAGTTTGTATACCGCGCGGCTGCCGAGTACAACACCCTGCCGCGTGAGTTCGTGACTATGTCCGCCTCCCTCTTCTTGTGTAAGCTGCGACACCGCTTGTCAGAAGTGACGTGATCGGAGTGACGGCCTCAGACTCTGACTGGATTAGTCTCTCGAATCTTGATTGCCGCTGTTTTATCATGTGTATGAAGTGTGCCTGTATTTTAGCCATCACTGTATGTCCTCGTGCGATTGACTCGGGCTTAAGAATAGCCCTATGACCTCGGTCATGTGTCAGGGATAAGCCCACGAAGTAAATCAAATACAATACAATACAATACCCACATCAGTGATCGCATTGCCCCGACCTATTCCCGCCCCTAACCAATCAGCCGCCGGCCGAGCCGCCATTCGTGACAGCTGAGACCAGCTCTGCCATCTAACAGTCACCCCAGCGCGGCCCGCTGCCCTTTCTATCAGGTAAAACACTCCTGACTGGCCTGCACTAGCAGCGGCGCAGAGTAGGCGTCGAGGTGGGGAGCCATACTCAAACGGCAGCCACCCGACCGACCGGCTCCACCGCGGCACAGTGCTGATACAGCCACGTCCAAAGCTTCTGCCTCCAGGCTCTGGCTCGTCCTGCTACTGGCACGCGTCTTTGTGCGATGACATAATTATGATTTGCGTTTCAGGGCGACGCAAGTTCATTCGCAAAACATTCAGACTAAATTGAAAAAGTGCCGGGGCTAATTATGTCATCCGCGAGATCATGTCAATCATGCGAGAAAATATTGCCGTATGTAATACTGCCGCGCAAAGGTGAATCCACGTTATGTCATTTTTTGGCAAAAAATGCCTTTTTACATCATTCGAAAGCTTGAGTTACGGCGCATCTAATGGTAGTCTCAGTTTTTCGATAAAATATGTTTTCGGAAACTTATTTTCAAACAAATTTTTCCGAAAACACGTATGTTGCACAGTGTTTCCAACACGCAAAGGTGAAAGCGCGTATGCTTGTAATGCGCGGCAAAAACACATGTCATGACATACGTGTTTTCTACTTTGCGCTCTGGCGCATCAGTTTCAGCATACGTGTTTGTATCGGGAATCTCCAGAGTCCGGAGCGGGGGTGTCTTACGATCAGTCAAATCGGGGGTGTCTTAAGAGCCGGCGGAGACACCGGACCAGCCGGCGGAGTCACCGGACCAGCCGGCGGAGACACCGGACCAGCCGGCGGAGACACCGGACCAGCCGGAGGAGTCACCGGACCAGCCGACGGAGACACCGGACCAGCCGGCGGAGACACCGGACCAGCCGGAGGAGTCACCGGACCAGCCGGAGGAGTCACCGGACCAGCCGGCGGAGACACCGGACCAGCCGACGGAGACACCGGACCAGCCGGAGGAGTCACCGGACCAGCCGGCGGAGACACCGGACCAGCCGACGGAGACACCGGACCAGCCGGCGGAGACACCGGACCAGCCGGAGGAGTCACCGCACCTCATCTCACCTCACCGGACCGAGTTCTCAATGGACTCTGATTGCTCTCTACTTAACATCTCATACGTCTCAACGTTACCTTTAGATCTGGGAGCATACTCTCTTCTGGAAGTATCACCTCTATTAGAGGCGCTAGGGATGCTTGAAGTCACATCCAGAGGCAACGTCATTCCAGCAGCCGACGAGACAAATGGCCTGAACAACAGCGACCCTGATTCCGGCGACGAACGCGACCTCGGAGCGGGCGACGAACGCTACCTCGGAGCTGGAGACGGACGCGACCTCGGAGCGGGCGACGGACGCGACCTCGGAGCTGGAGACGGACGCGACCTCGAAGCTGGAGACGGACGCGACCTCGGAGCTGGAGACGGACGCAACACCGGGACGGGCGACGGACGCTACCTCGGAGCTGGAGACGGACGCGACCTCCGAGCTGGAGACGGACGCGACACCGGGGCTAAAAAGTATCCTTGCATGATAACTCCTCAGCACAAAATCGTTTACCACGCAGAAAAGCACAAGCTCAAACTGGCACCTGCCAGTTGCCGCGCAAAGTGCAAAAATGACTGTATAAACACAATCAAACAGGATTGGAGGAACTCCATCAACGCGGAGGTGAACCTCTTGGACCGAGAAGCACGCATACAATGGTACCGCACCTACGTCGTGTAAACCCGAACCCTACATCGAAGAGCCGGCAATAAAGGGGAGGTCGATGCCAGAAAAGCGAGCAGCTTCAAATGGACACAACCGCTTCCCCAGCTGACAGAAGAAGGCGACAATCGAGAGCAGACAACAACAGAGGTCTGCAAAACGTTCTTCTTGACGACGCTAGGCTTCGCCGAGAGGTCCGACTCAGTGGTGCTGAGCGTGGTGAAAGCCGGCACTATCTGCACCGCTCCTAGCCACCAGCGAGGGAGGAATACGCCAACAACAGAAAAGACGAAGACAAAATAAAACAACACATCATGAGCTTCAAACCAGTAAAGCATCATTATCGGTATGAACACGCCCCGCATCGCCAATATCTCCCAACAGATATAACGGTACACAAAATGTACGATAACTACATGGAGGTAGCGACTCGAGGAGAAGTGGACCCGTGCACACGGGAGAGGTACCGGCAGTCCGTCCGCCGCCTGAACACCGGAAACGCCCAACTCTCGGGAGAGGAGTGCTCCAAGTCAGTCCGTCGAAGGCAGTCCGTCCGGCGCCTGAACACCGGAAACGCCCAACTCTCGGGAGAGGAGTGCTCCAAGTCAGTCCGTCGAAGGCAGTCCGTCCGGCGCCTGAACATCGGAAACGCCCAACTCTCGGGAGAGGATCAATCAATCAATCAAAATATATTATCAAACGAACAAATATAATAAACAATACAAGTGCGATTGGTGCAAATGCACACTGCATATAACATGGCACCTCTCGCGAACTGAAACGTAAACTCAACAAAACCGACCGTCGTCACGGAGGCATCGCCCCACCGCCCCTCCAAAGCAGCACGTTGCTGACCCATGCTGACCGCCTCCCCCGTGGTGCACAACTTAAGAGTTGAATCTTTTTTAATATAAAAACAATTGTTGAAATGATCGAGCCACCCTGCACCGCTCACCAGTGCTGAGATGTGTTCCGTGTAAAAGAATGTCGATCTGTGTGTCTGTTGGAAAATGGGAGAAGTCTGACTGCAGAATGGATGATATTGTTGTAAATAATTAGTTTCTACAATGTTCATGAAGGTGGCAGTGAAGTATGAAGTGATTTGTTGTTTCGGAAGAATTGCCGCAAGCAATCTAGGTGTTTCGACCTTTTGAATAGAATAGAGATGAGCATTCAAGTTAGACATTACTAGCCTTACTTTAGTATGCAAAATGTTGCCTGTCTTGGTCCCTAACGAATACTACACTGGCGGTGTTGGAACACCCAGCCGCTTGAATAATTATCGCTTAAAGGGAAATAATGACCTTTTTCCACAAAAATGGAGTTAGCACTTAAAATCGCCAGACGAGACCAAAATATATTGTAAATTCATCACATTTTGCATGAAAACTTTCCTACCGAAAGATATTTCAAGTTAAAGTTGATAAGCGTTCCACACTTTTAAAGGGAAATAATGACCTTTTTCCACTAAAATGGAGTTAGCACTTGAAATCGCCAGACGAGATCAAAATATATTGTAAATTCATCACATTTTGCATGAAAACTTTCCTGCCGAAAGATATTTCAAGTTAAAGTTGATAAGCGTTCCACACTTTTAACGACCGGTACTTGCACTATTTCTGACCTTTTGTCAAGTACTTTTGGTCCTCATCAAACTGCGGGCTTTTCCCGTATTGTTTTTTTACGCAATGGAGTGGAAAATATATTGTGCGTTCTGCTTGTTGTGATTATATGCCCGGCGATCTTCTAAAATTAACAGCGATTGGAAAAAGTGGCAATAAAATCGGAAGCTCATCGATGCACATCAACGCGGCATAGTTAGTGGTTGCGATCCTCAATTTGTTAAAATCGATTCATTTGTTTTCAACATTAGGAGTTGTGTATAGTTTGTCTGTGGCTGTATATACCACTATGCTTTATTTTATCATGAAAAAAAAATAATTTTTCCCAAAAAAACTAACGAACAATAACACAAAACTGGCAATTAAATCAGAAGCTCATCGATGCACATCGACGGCGACCTATTTAGCGTCGGCGATTTGTTTACAAAGTCATTGTCATGCTTCTCGGCGCACTTAACCATCTCGGCGCACTTGGCGAGTTGTTCCTGATTAGTATACCCAAGTCCCGTAGCAAGCTTTGTTAATGATGTCACTGGTGCCATTCTTGTGTAGCATTGCAAAATATATCTGATTTCGAGTTGAAAGCTAATTCAAGACTTATTCAAATTATTGTTTTTAAGTTTGAATTTTCTTTTTAATCATTATTAAAGGTATTTTATCACTGTATTTCATAGTAGTTGACACTTCAGAAACTTGTGACGTAATAATATTGTATCCAATATGCATTTCCCTCACCTTTTGCTATTGTGGCGCAGTGCCGAGTGCTTTGCGAATACTAGCTTGCCTGGGGTTCAATTCATTCCGCTCTTATTTTATTCGAGTTGGTATAGTTTGCATGTTGTTGTTATTCATGACTTATACTGATAGTCAGTCATGCATCACGGATGCTTCACGGATTGCTTCACGGATCAGAGCGCTGCTCGAACGCACGCTAGTAGCGCTTTCGTTCTCCATGACAACCAGGCGTGAGCCAATGAAAAGCCAGAACGTATTCCCTTTCTGGCTTTTGATTGGCTGACGCCTGGTTGCCATGGAGAACGAAAGCGCTACTAGCGGGTGTCCGAGCAGCGCTCAGTTTGATCGGAAATGTCACAGAGCCTTCACAAATGCCGCACTCGATGTTAACAATGGTAGGGAAGGACGAATTTGTCAATGACCTTCATGAAGTACACAAGGTACTTGTTTTGTATTTTTTCCAAACTTACAACTTTGAATTTGGGAATAATTTTATTTAATTCTTAAATTTAAATAAAATAATTTTAAAAACATAACGGCAGCCTAAGAAATTGTTGCTAACAAAATCAAAAGGTCATTATTTCCCTTTAACGACCGGTACTTGCAAGTACTTTTGGTCCTCATCAAACTGCGGGCTTTTCCCGTATTGTTTTTTTACGCAATG
>JAXIVJ010019949.1:2500-16439 GCA_036785665.1 Chirona hameri | reverse complement strand
ATTCACCATACATTTCGATCGCGCTCGCTCGTTCATCGCCAATTACGGCGCCTTGCCATGAGTGGAACTTTATATACTTTCGGGGTTGTAGCTACAACTGCATCCTAAAAAGAATACAACCCCTAATTATGAATATTACAACCCCAACATTGCCAGTAAATGCATAAGTAAATAGATACTGCGAACGGTACGCAAAATCACCGAAGGATTTTTTAAATAACAATAATAACCAGTATGGCGCCGTAGTTGGCGATGAACGAGCGAGCGCGAAGGAAATGTATGGTGAGGTTGGTATGCGCAGTGCGCACGCATAAGGGTGCTGCTTTCCTAGTACGGTTGCCTGACATCACACAAAATTTCAACCCCATTTTTCACGATCCCCGATTCGGCACCCGATCGGGCAAGTAGTTTCTGAGATACAAAAAGAGGTGCGCACTTGCGCACGTGCAGAGGCACCCCGACCCTGACTTGTGGGAATGCGGCGCTGAGGGGACCCTAAACACATACCAAATTTTTACACAATCGGCCCAGCCGTTGCGAAGTTTTAGCGAGCAGGCACTTTTCAACACCCCTCACGCGGAACGCGCCACGCGCAGTGATAGTCACCCACAAGAGTCGGCTCTGGTCTCAAACAGGGATATAGGGTGGATGAGGCTACTCAGCAAAGAATGCCGCTTGTCAAACGGACGTGCGGTTACAGAGATATGAGCTTCTGAAAAGCGTCGCCACGGGCCGGGCCCGGCCGCTCATATTCCGATTTTCCCCTACTTCACGGAAGGACGATCGAGCTCGAAGGTGCTCGCATGTAATCACCGATGTATTGATGGGTCTCATATGACTCATATGACGTCCTGGTGTTATCTCGCCTTTACCGGAGAGTGATCCCCAGTTTTATTGATTTTCAGTAATTTGATCTATATCTTCGTTTCGAAGGCAGGAGGAACGTGCATTACATGTTCTTTGGAACGTGAGATGCAAGGTAGAACTGTATAGAAGTATAGGTTTTTATTAACACGCGCCCTGGAGGGCCTCTGAAAATTTCACGCACTGGAGGGAGGGGGGGGGGGGGGGATAAAGACCCGATAAGAAATACAATAACGAAAATTGTAGGGTGGAGAGGTTATGTGGGGAACTCTGTTTTGATATAATTCCATGACCCTAGGTTAATATCCCCAAGGTCAAATGAGGTCAAATATGCTAAGATTTGATTGTTATGCGCTCCTTGGCTTGACATTGTTATGGAACGCAGTGATTGCGCGTATATGTATAAGTATTAAATATATTGTATGTACTCTAAAATGGGCTTAAATGATTTGTTGGAGAGTCTAATGATACAATAGGGATGATAGAAGTTGCATTTGACCTCACGCCATCTACATATCAGTAAGGTGCCGTAGCTGGCGATGAACGAGCGAGCGCGAAGGAAATGTATGGTGAATTTCAACTCGATCGGGCTAGTAATTTCTGAGACAAAAAAAGGTTGCACGTGCGCACGTACAGAGGCACCCCACCCCTGCCTTGTGGAAAAGTGGCGGCTGAAAAGTCCCTAACCACACACAAATTTTGAACACAATCGGCTCAGCCGTTCCTAATATATAGAATAGGGGTGTGCGCGTGCGCACGCGCTGACGCACCTCACCCCTGACTTGTGGGAAAGTGGCGGCTGAGGCGTCTCTAACCACAAACCAAATTTGCATACAATCTGCCCAGCCGTTGCGGAGTTTTTGCGAGAGAAAAAAGATCAGCACCCCTCACGCGGCAAGCGCCACGCGCAGTGGTAGTCAGTAGTCACCCACGTGAGTTGGCACTGGTCTCACACATGGTAAGTTGGATGGGGCTGCTCAGAAAAGAAGACCGCTTGCCAATCGGACGTGCGGTTGCAGAGATATGAGCTTCTCAAAAGCGTCGCCACATGCGAGGTCGGGTCCGGTCGGGTCGGGTCGGTCAGGATCGGGCCGGGCCGCTCATATAATATTTTTCCTTTACACCACGGATGAACGAGCGAGCGCTTCGCGCTCGCTCGTAACAAAACAATTAATACATAGGAGCACAGAAAAGGGAAAACTTTAAAATGTTGGTCACGCACTGGCGGATCCAGGGGGGGCGGCAGGGGAAAAATCCCCCCCCCCATCCCAAGCTCGACAGGGGCGGCAATAGAAATTAGCCCCCTCAAATTTAGCCTCACTGGCGATCAACAATGGGTACTGCCTGCGCAAAAAAATAACTTCTTGTGAAAGAAAGAAATCTTGTTTTTGCCTCGTTCGTGTTTCCTCTTATTTGGTAGCATTTTGCTAGCAGTAGGGATATGGAAAGTGGCGCGTCTGACGCTATTTTGGAGTGATTCACAACCAACGTAAGTTATAATTTTACACGCAGCGCGCGTCGCAGCTTTTGGTCTCCTGCTGCCTGCTGGATGGCAGAGAAGCGTTTGAGTGAATTTCCTTGTATAGGTATTTCCTTGTATGTTGTATGGAATCACTGGCGGATCCAAGGGGCGGCAGGAGAAAAAGCCCCCCCCCCCCCTCCCCACATTCCAAGCTCGACAGGGGCGGCAATAGAAATTAGCTCCACCCCAAAAATCCGCTGAAACTGGCAATTAAATTCCAGCGAATGATCCTGCCTGCGAAAAAAAATACTTCTTGCGAAATATATGTTTTGGGCCACATTCACAACCAACGTAAGTTATAATTGTACGTGTGGGAAAGTGGCGGACACAATCGGCTCAGCCGGTGCAGAGTTTTTGCGAGGAAGCACTTTTCAACACCCCTCACGCGGCACGTGCCACGCGCAGTGGTAGTCACCCACATGAGTGAGCACCGGTCTCAAACAGGGTAGGCTAGATGGGGCTGCTAAGCAAAGCAGTCCGCTTGTCAATCGGACTTGTGGTTGCAGAGATATGAGCTTCTCAAAAGCGTCGCCACGGGTCGCCACGGGTCGGGCCGGGCCGGGTCGGGCCGCTCATATTCATATTTTTTCCATATACCGCGGAAGGACGAGCGACAGCGCGAAGCGCTCGCTCGTAATCAAGTGAACACTGAACACTAATACTTTGTACCAAATGAACACAATAAACACATTTCATCACGCCCGAAATCTTCAAGTTGTGAGATCTGACTCGGTTCGGCACTGATTGCTCGCTGGCGTAGCAACCAAATGGGATTGCTGGCTGGCGTGGGTCTGCTGAAATCAGATCAGAATCAAGCCGATCTTGTCGGCCCAGGTAACAAACAAGCTTGATTTCATTTTCCTTGACGGCATCCGACGTGTTGTTCAATTTTTGATGAACAGATGCCTTCATATCGACAATCGGCCTGTAGCGAAGTAGCTCACCGAAAAATAACAGGATTGTTTAGTAGATATCAACCCGTGCAGTGCACATGTCAAGTGACTCAAGTGCACGTGGCTTGCAGGCGCTTGGGTATTATTTGTCACAATGTGAGATGAAACTACGCTTATCAAATGAGGTGCATACATCATGTGGGGAATATGGGAGAAAGAAACTGTGATGAGGACAATCAGATAAAGCAAAACAAATATTCACTGACACAGTCACGTCCTTGCATTCAAGTTGATTGAGTGACTTCGCTCTCCAGGCAAATAAAGGAATACACTATGCAAGGACTGGTGAAATCTGTATACTGTTTCGTGATCAATGATCATAGGGAAAGCCCTCCATACAAAGTCATGCGCAGAACGTCAGCAATGCAACTTTTGACAGTTCTTTGATTCGTCAGCAAAAATATTGATCATACATGCGTCTGCCTCATGTGATTCCAGTTGAGCGGTGCTCCCTGGAAAAGAAATGGACATCGGCGAGGCTCCTGAGAATCTTCAGCACCGCTGCAGCGGCTACAGCCCACTTTTCTGTTAAACGTGACATGGTAGAGGGACCAGAGCTTTCTTGCAGCATGTTTGGGATATGGTTACGTGCAGCAACACAAGTTTCCCTTCGCTGCTTCCCAAACTCAATTTTAAGAACATGCCGTCTCCATGCATTTTCAGTCTGCTATGAATCATGTACGTGCATACAAATCCGACGCTTCTCGAATTTATCCCTGCCACGGCTGGGCCTATAAGATATAAACTAGGTCTGGGCTTATCTCTAAACTTTTTTATCATTTGTATGACGTTTTATGATCCAAACTGATGAAGTATTTGATGAAAACTGTATCCTGGCTCATTTGCATCATACAATAGACCCTTAATAATTAATAAATGTCATGTGTCACCTGACGATGTTTACGATAATTATACGCATAACATTGCACATCATTAAGGATATATACCTATCAAAAATGCAAATTTCGCTAAGTTTTACTCCACAATCTTTTAAATTATCATAATGGAGAACAACGGGAAAACCTACTTATTATCGGCATGAAGAGTAAACCAAGCCCAGCAGTTGCAATCTGTTTGGACAAACTCTTGACAAGAGTTGATTTTTCACAAATATGTTTTCCTATGAAAGCCAATTTTCCTCTCACTTTGCTCCTAAAACTGAGCCCCGTTCTTGTTTTCAAACGTCGCGTGACATTCAGTGAAGCGCTAAAGTCGTTTCGTTAGCCCGTTGGAACGATGGCCTGGAGGTCCCATGGCATGAACTCTACTCGTGTTTCTGGGTTATTAGCGGATGTCCACGGACAATAAATTGTCATATGGTACAAAAATATTGGTTCTTCAATACCTTGCACCTATTTTCTATGACAGTTTAATATAAGACGGGCAAAAAGTACATTATTAAAAATCATTTGGATTCCTGGGCGATCATGAGTGGAATATTAAAAATGTGTACGTTTTCGTCTGACAGAACTGTTGGCGCGATTACCTACCTACCTTTACCTTGCCTTTACCCTTTCGACCTACCGTTCGAAAGCTCATCAAAAATCATTTTGAAACTATTTCAGTCATGTTTTGGATTAGGTCAATACTGAGGTCACCAGAGGTCATGAAAGGTCAGATTTTCTAGTTTTAGGACTTTGCTTCGAAAAACCCAAATATCTCGGGAACTATGACATCCAGGAACAAACGGAAAAAAGCAATAGCAATTTCTTGAATAATTCAATCGCTCAATTACCTAACATTTTAGCGCAGGCTAACAGTTTAGGCTCCAGAGGTCATCAAAGGTCAAAATGGACATTTTTGGCAAAACTGCTTTTCACACATAACTTTTTACCTCGTAAGCAAAATTTTGACGACATCGTGTTCGTCTCGTCAAGGCTCTTTGAATCAATTTCAAGTTGACCAGGTTAAGTCAACTTAAACAAATTGACATCAGGTCAGGGTAAAGTGGTGACCCAAGTAGGTGATGTTGCATGTTCGGAGACGTGTCTCGACGAGACAAATACATCAGTGCTGGTTTCACTTCTCTATCTTCATTATGTCAGGAGTTATTGACCAAAAAGTGTTGGTGACCTCGGATGACCTCATGTGCCCTTGCAAGGGCCCCTGAGCAAAATATTTGCCTGAAACATCAAGAAGGGCTAAAGTAACACACCAGACTATAAAAAGTTGGCCCGATCTGATGTTTGACTTCTAAATGGAAAGCATTTGCCAATTATTTGTCATTGACAGCAATAATTTGCAAATACAATGCAATTTGGCGGACAACCATGCAACACTACTGGAAGATGAATGTTAGCATTGGATTCCCGGCACATTTTTCTATGCAGAACGTGGGTACGTTTGTTAATTTTTTGTGTTGTTCATCCAATAACCATAAATGATCAAGGGAGTAGGCGTTTGTCTGACATTTGTAACGATAAATATGACTAATATTATTTATATAACACAAAAAGGCGGACCAACCACAACAGTTACAAAGTACCGGAATTGGTTAGCTGATGCCTGAACAATGGTATTATCTGGCATGGGGGCACGTTTGTCACATTTCCTGAAGAATACGTTGTAAACATGATTATATTACGAATTGAGCCCGTTTTCCCTATGGCGGCCTTACGCTTCCAGCCGCCCCGGGAGCGGCAAATGAGCGGCTCGGTCCGTAACGGGTAATACATAGATACCATGTGTATTCCCTATGGCGGCCTTACGCTTCCAGCCGCCCGGGAGCGGCGAATGAGCGGCTCGGTCCGTAACGGGTAATACATAGATACCATGTGTATTCCCTATGGCGGCCTTACGCTTCCAGCCGCCCGGGAGCGGCGAATGAGCGGCTCGGTCCGTAACGGGTAATACATAGATACCATGTGTTTTCCCTATGGCGTCCTTACGCTTCCAGCCGCCACGGGAGCGGCGAATGAGCGGCTCGGTCCGTAACGGGTAATACATAGATACCATGTGTATTCCCTATGGCGGCCTTACGCTGCCAGCCGCCCCGGGAGCGGCGAATGAGCGGCTCGGTCCGTAACGGGTAATACATAGATACCATGTGTATTCCCTATGGCGTCCTTACGCTGCCAGCCGCCCGGGAGCGGCGAATGAGCGGCTCGCTCCGTAACGTCTTATTATAATGGATCGGACATTTACAATATGATTCAGATTAAATTTGAACTAGGAGATTCAGAAGTTAAGCACTTTATTTTGTGTACTATGTGATGATACCTATCGGCCCTAGAAGACCAGCTCGAGAACTTGTGAATGTGCCCCTCATACTAATCTTCGATTTACCAACGATATTGGAGTATTTGAAAAGGATCGGGTGGTTTTCATAACACATACAAATATCCAAAATTATGAAAAATGCATTTGCTTATTCCATATTCAATAGCGACTAATTAGGCATACAATATATATATATATATATATATATATATATATATATATATATATATACAAATAGGGTTTCAATAGGCGCCACTAGCCCATGTATATTTATATACAAAATGTTATAACAAGCAGAATAATGATAATTGGGTCGTGTCCACATCATAGCTATATAGAATGGTAAATTATTTCTACAGCAAAGGTATACCTAACTTGTCTCTGCTTCAGACATTACTTGACTCGCTCCAACTTAAAGCGCATTTACAACGCTTCTCAGAACAAATTTACCAAAACACAGAACAATACCAGTAACAATGTGTTTGTTATCACATTTTCCAGATTTATAGCTCAGGAAAACAGCACTGATGAAGGCCAGCAAAATCCTGTTCGTGCCGACCTGAGCAGTACGTTTTACCTTGACGGCCACCTGCATCTAGTATATAAGCAGGGTATGCAGTGCATTGCCAGGCACTTCCCTCTTCGCGTTCAAAAGGCTTCGACCATGAGAACTTTGGTAAGTGTGCTGTGCTGGCGAGGAGTCGCTGAAATGGAACTTAACTTTGCGCTGCACGTAGATAAACTAAGTTTAATTCAAAAACGCCATTCCAGTGTTCTATCGGATATCGACTCATGATTTTTAGGATGTCTTGCTATATTTTACAATTATAATGTTGTGTTTTAATTATATTTTATCATAATGAACTAAGGTACACTACTTTGCAAGTAGTTATAACAAACCATGCCTGTCATTGAAAACTTGCAACACGTTCAGTCGTTTGGGAAGCATCGTTGCTAACCCAGACTCCTCGAGCACCAATCGTTTCCAGTCGCCATATGAGGTAGCTTTCCGTCATCAGACGGTGACATTTGCGTTCCGTACTGCCAGGTGCTGGTCACCCTTCTGCTGATGGCCACGGCGGCTTGGGCCCGACCCAGCGACCCGTCCCTCTGCAAACTCGGCGGCTCATCGCAGGCGAAGCAGACTTCTGCCTACACCAGGTCCGAGGGAGAGGACGAGGGCTACGATGGTGCCACTGGAGAGTCCGACAAGAGCGGAGATAATGGCTATGAAGAGGAAGACGAAGACGCAAGTGCTGAAAGTGCATCAGCAGATTCTGCTTCCAGCGAGGAAGAGGACGACAATGGGAAAGCTGAAAGTGACAATGAAGACGATGACGACGATGTCGATGACGATGATGACGATGATGACGATGATGACGATGATGACGATGATGACGATGATGACGATGATGGCGATGATGACGATGATGACGATGATGACGATGATGACGATGATGACGATGATGACGATGATGATGAAGATGAAGATGATGATGCGGATGAAGATGAAGATGAAGAGGATGACGACGACGATGATGATGATGGTAGCGGGGATGAGGATGAAGATGATGATGACGTCGATGACGACGATGACGACGACGATGATGAAGATGCAGATGAAGATGCAGAGGGTGACGACGACGAAGGTGATGATGGTAGCGTAGATGAGGATGAAGACGAAGACGAAGACGAAGATGAAGATGAAGACGAAGACGAAGATGATGATGGTAGCGTAGATGAGGATGAAGACGAAGACGAAGACGGAGACGAAGACGAAGATGAAGACGAAGACGAAGACGAAGACGAAGATAAAGATGAAGATGAAGATGAAGATGAAGATGAAGATGTAGATGAAGATGAAGATGAAGATGAAGATGAAGATGAAGATGAAGATGAAGATGAAGAAGAAGATGAAGATGAAGATGAAGATGAAGATGAAGATGAAGATGAAGATGAAGATGAAGATGAAGATGAAGATGAAGATGAAGATGAAGATGAAGATGAAGATGAAGATGAAGATGAAGATGAAGATGAAGATGAAGATGAAGATGAAGATGAAGATGAAGATGAAGATGAAGATGAAGATGAAGATGAAGATGAAGATGAAGATGAAGATGAAGATGAAGATGAAGATGAAGATGAAGATGAAGATGAAGGTGAAGATGAAGATGAAGATGCTGCTTATAATGATGATGGTGATGATGCTGGTGATGATGCTGGTGATGATGATGAGGACGATGATGACAGCGCAGATAAGGATGATGATGGCGATGACGACAGCGGAGATAAGGATGATGATGACGATGACGACGATGATGCTGATGCTGATGACAACAGTGATGATGACGATGATGACGATGATGATGATGAAGAGGACAATGATGATAGCAGCGGGGATGAGGATGCTGCTGCTGCTGCTGATGATGATGACAATGATGACGAGGACGGTAAAGATGCTGCTGCTGATGCTGATGACGACAGTGATGCTGATGACTATGATGATGATGATGATGATGAAGAGGACGAAGATGATGGCAGGGAGGACGAGGATGCTGCTGCTGATGATGATGACGATGATGACAAGGACAGTAAAGATGTTGCTGCTGATGATGATGACGAGGATGCTGCTGCTGCTGCTGCTGATGATGATGATGATGATGACGATGATGACCAGGACGGTAAATATGTTGCCGCTGATGATGATGACGATGATGGCAGTGGAGATAAGGATGATGACGACGACGATGATGATAATGGTGATGACGACAGTGCAGATGATGATGACGATGACGATGACGATGACGATGACTGCAGTGAGGACGAGGATGACGATGACGCTGATAACGATAACGACGACAACGAAGATGATAGCGAGTATGACGACAACAGTGAGGACGATAATGGGGACAATGTTGCTGATGACGATAACGACGACAACGAAGATGATAGCGAGTATGACGACAACAGTGAGGACGATAATGGGGACAATGTTGCTGATGCTGAAAACGACAGTGAAGTCGATGTGGAGGCCATCAAGAGCTCACCACCATCCTCCGAATCCGGTGAAGCTGACGAATATTCTTCGTATAGTGGGGGCGAGGGGAGTGACGAGGAGGATTCATCGTCACCACCCTCAGACAATTCTGGATTATCTGGAACGAGTGTTAGCGAACCAAGCGATGAGGAGGGGACGGCACCATCCACCGACTACTTCTACGGAGATGAGGATTATTACGAAGATACGTAGGAAGATGAAGATGCAGCAGTTTTGCACATTTGAACGCTCTGCATGTCATGACAATTAGGTATGGGATATTATATTGGAAATGTTGCTTCTTTAAACCTCACTTCATCGGTTGCTTGTCTATTAAGTTTATTGTTTGGTTCGGATATTAACATGTCATATGCTTTACCATCTCAACTTTATTGGAAATTACATGCTTCAGTTGAGTCACACTGGACGCAACGTGACTACATTTCACACGTGTGTTGCTATGATTTGTACACATCTAGAAGATTGCGTCGTGTCGTCTCTCCACGGAATGTGTCGCTTGTCCCACTGTTTCTCTTGTACGTCTGTTCCCATGTCCACATGTCACATCGTGCGCAAGAACAGAGAGCATAGTTCGTCTCTCTGACTTGCTGTCAGTTGTTTGTCAATGTTCCTTTGTGTCCCACCGACGTGTTGTTATTAAACGTACCGTGAATAAACATATCGCGGACGTACGGATTCTTATTCTGGCAAGCAGGATAGCCATTTTGAGAAGACAAAATGTCGTTTACTACGTTTACATGAGCCTAAACTTATGGAAAATGTAATTCATTCCGGCACAACATCAAGTTCGTCTCGTGCAAACGGCTTTGAAGCGCCACGCTTGAAATTTGGCAGGCTACCAAATTTCCGGATATTTTGTTTCCGGAGATTCCGGAGAATGTCTATTTCCGTTCTCGTAATGAGGAAATATTGCATTTGGGCCATCATTTTCATCACTAGAAACGGAAGTTTAAGGTCCTTTGGAACTAAAAAGAGGATAGCAATGGCCAAGAAAGTACTCCCTGTGGAGTCATGCGGTATCCAAACTGGCTGGCAGTTACCAGGGCTGGCAGTTACCAGGGCAGTTACTCTATATTCACAATCACCACTGCTTCTCAAGTTATAAACAAATCGTTGCAATCCGTTCCTCCAAAGAAATCAGCTTGAACAAGTATACATAATAATATCAATATATGTATTCCACGTTTAATCCACATAACCAGTGAGGCGCCGTAGTTGGCGATGAACGAGCGAGCGCGAAATAAATGTATCGTGAATTTCAACCCGATCGGGGAATTAGTTCCTGAGATCCAAAATGTGCGTACGTGCGCACGTGCACGAAGCACCCCACCCATGACTTGTGGGTAGGCGGCGGCGGAGGGGTCCCTAACCACACACCAAATTTGAACACAATCGGCTCAGCCGTTCCTGATATAGAATAGGGGTGTGCACGTGCGCACGTGCAGAGGCACCCCATCCCTGACTTGTGGAAAATTGGCGGCTGAGGGGTCCCTAACCACACACCAAATTTGCACACCATCAGCTCAGCCATTCCTGAGATATAGAATAGGGGTGAGCACGTGCGCACGTGCAGAGGCACTCCACCCCGACTTTTGGAAAGGCAACGGCTGAGAGGTCCCTAACCATACACCAAATTAGAACGCAATCGGTTCAGCCGTTCCTGAGATATAAAATAGGGGTGTGCACTTGCGCACGTGCAGAGGCACCCCACCCCTGATTTGTGGAAAATTGGCGGCTGAGGGTTCCCTAACCACACACCAAATTTGCGCACCATCGGCTCAGCCGTTGCAGAGTTTTTGCGAGAAAACACTTTTCAACACCACCTCACGCGGCACGCACCACGCGCAGTGGTAGTCACCCACGTGAGACGGCATTGGTCTCAACCAGGGTAGGTTGGATGGGGCTGCTCAGAAAAGAAGTCAGCATGTCAATCGGACGTGTGGTTGCAGAGATATGAGCTTCTCAAAAGCGTCGCCACGAGTCGGGCCGGGCCGCTCATATTCAGATTTTTCCCATATAAGACGAGCGAGCGCGAAGCGCTCGCTAGTAATAAAGGGCAAATTCAAACCGTTTAAAAGCGATGAACTCGAAGACCCTTGGAGGTGGGCCCAAAAACCCATACATTCTCTGAATCAGCATGATGGCAGGCAAGTTTATGCATCACTGCCATCCAGATCGGACCTCTATAGTTTTCACGTAAATTACGAAAGCGTGGAATTTGTTAAGAAGCTTCTCCCAACGAATCCACAGCCTCTCCAAACGAATAAATGAAGCCACTTCGAGCACAAGCACAAGCCCGGACGCTTGGTGGCGCTTGTTCTCCTTCGCGTTCAGCGTCCTGAGGTCTCCTGGGCTCAAAGCCGATCGAAAATGTTCTCTTGCCACACTCATAAAGCGACAAGCTATTGAAAAGGACCTACCTGTGCATGCGCTACGTGACCAAGGGCAACACAACATCACTCCATACTCCATCCAGCTCCTGTGAGGATGAGGCTCGCAGGGTGAAAAATTGAGGTATTTGGGTTTTTGGGCCATACTTTCCATCCAAAGCCTTACCTTGCGACTATTATCGCATAAAGTGCTCTCAAAGGTATAATGCATCTCCCGCATAAGCAAGAGTGATATTCTAAGCAAATGTCAAGGTCAAGGTCAGGTCACAAAAGGTCACAGGTCTACGAAAGCCATGCGACACATGTTGTGTGGGTTAATGGGATATTTTACACGTATAATTTGATAGCAGCAGTCATTTTCACAACCTGACCTCATATAATGGCCCTCAGGTCAAGACCAGGTCACAATAAGGACACAATTTGAAATTGAGGCATCTAAATAAAACAGGTATGTTTATAGACCAGCTTTGTTTCAGAAATACAGAAGAAAAAAAGGGAAATATATTACGATAGAGCATTTATTTGTCTGTATCTTGTCACTAAAAGCCAAAAAAGTAACTTAAAAAAATGACGTCTTGAGTTACTTATACTTAGGGAGCTATACGTCAATCAAAAATGAAGATATTGCTTTCAAATTTGGTTTGGGTATCGTCCATACTTGGTTCTCTAATTTACCTACCGCTTTTTTAATATCTTTAAAAAAATGAATTTGTGGAAATTCTTCCGAAAAAAATCAATGTTTTGAATTTTTGGGGTACATTTTTTGTCTTCTCGAAAATACGAGATAGCCGAGGAAGAAAATGTCATTTCTTTTCTTTTTACGTGTTGTATTTGCAATTTGCATCACAACTCGATTTTCTGCGATTTTTCAAACATTTATCATTTTTCCACCCTAAATGGCATGACGTGTCTTTAAAACGTCATTATTTCCCAAAGTATACATCAATTTCATTGATATTTGGTAAGAAGACGCAGAATTGATGTAGTATAAGGTATTGCAAGTTTCACGTTGATATATATATATATATATATATATATATATATATATATATATATATATATATATATATATATATATATATATATATATATATATATATATATATATATATATATATATAGATAGATAGATAGATAGATAGATAGATAGATAGATAGATAGATAGATAGATAGATAGATAGATAGATAGATAGATAGATAGATAGATAGATAGATAGATAGACAGAGAGATAGATATATAGATAGATATATATATATATATATATATATATAGATAGATAGATAGATAGATAGATAGATAGATAGATAGATAGATAGATAGATAGATAGATAGATAGATAGATAGATAGATAGATAGATAGATAGATAGATATATAGATAGATAGATAGATAGATAGACAGACAGACAGACAGACAGACAGACAGACAGACAGACAGACAGACAGACAGACAGACAGACAGACAGACAGACAGACAGACAGACAGACAGACAGACAGACAGACAGACAGACAGACAGACAGACAGACAGACAGACAGACAGACAGACAGACAGACAGACAGACAGACAGACAGACAGACAGACAGACAGACAGACAGACAGACAGACAGACAGACAGACAGACAGACAGACAGACAGACAGACAGACAGACAGACAGACAGACAGACAGACAGACAGACAGACAGACAGACAGACAGACAGACAGACAGACAGACAGACAGACAGACAGACAGACAGACAGACAGACAGACAGACAGACAGACAGACAGACAGACAGACAGACAGACAGACAGACAGACAGACAGACAGACAGCCAGCCAGCCAGCCAGCCAGCCAGCCAGCCAGCCAGCCAGCCAGCCAGCCAGCCAGCCAGCCAGCCAGCCAGCCAGCCAGCCAGCCAGCCAGCCAGCCAGCCAGCCAGCCAGCCAGCCA
>JAXIVJ010019948.1:0-16440 GCA_036785665.1 Chirona hameri | reverse complement strand
GAAAACGACACCCATTTGTCCACTCGTTCCTGCCTTTTATTGTGAATTTTGCAATCGTTAATTTCAAAATGTATTGGATAATTGGAACCCTGATACTGATTTATGAATACAATGATAGGGACAGCCTGTGGAGGGAAATACTGGTAATCATTGGCATAGGTAATACAGTTAATTCTGGCAAGCGGGTAATTGGGAATTGATAAAGCCGAGTACATATGTTTTTGGTTGAATTTTCCACTCTTTATGCTTATTTTTGGCCAGAATTTTCCACTCCGCACCCCAGCTCCAGAGCAATCCTAGGACACTGTTATTTTATATATAAAAGACGAGACAATACGGAATAAGCTTTCACCGTTACGGCATCGTCAGACTCTATAATCGTCAGAATCTGACGATGCCGTAACGGTGAAAGCTTATTCCTTATTGTCTCGCCTTGTATATATAAAATAAACAGTACTGTCATGTATTGCTCATCTCTGTTTACTTATTCTCATTCATCATGACAAAAATAACCATCGACACATTAGAAATAAAAGATTGTTTCTAAATAAAGTTCGAAATAAAGATTGTTTCTCTTGTGCAGCAAAGTTAAAATAATTACCAGTTTACCTGACGGTCGCATTCGGTCGCATTCGGCCGGCCGCCTCCAGTCAGTTTATTTATGTATAATTGAATAGCGCCATGGTGCCAAAACTTCTTAGAATATTTAATCGTGCTTAAGATTTCACCGAAATACTAGTTAAGAGATAAACATTTGTATATTTTTTGATAATGGAGCTTATGCATTCCAAAAACAAAATCAATATTTGTTTAAGGCTATGTGACATATGTTGCAATGTATCTTCTTATTTCTTTGGTTTGCGATGCAGCCCACCCAACAAACCTGTAGCGATGTGGATTTAGATGGGATTATATGGACGACATCTCTGATGTTCGTAGAATAAATTGTGTATGCTCTTATGTATAATCGGTAGAGTGGGCAGCGGCCCTATCAGGTGCGACAACCAGCGTCAGAAAAGTGATTCCACGACCTAAATTCGAGAGAACAAATTTTTCGCCAGCGGCGGAACAAATTTTGTAATGCGTATCCAGTAATTTTTGCGTAATTTTTGATACGCTTCTACACAACCTATTTTCATATATGCCAATATGTGCATATATTATGATGTAGAAAGTTGATGAATCGTCAGTCGTATTTCCTGTACAGATATGGTCTTGACGTCAGTCGGGGACCGAGACTCCCGGGTCATATGTTAAAAAGGTACCTTGTATCGTTGCGTATGCGTATATGGGAAACTGGGCTCAAGTATCAGTCTAAAGTACTGCCGTCTTTTGCATAACATGTTTTTAGTGTCCCAGGGTATCCATGGCCCCGATGACGATAGTATCGGTGGCGGGGTTGTATCCTGAATGCGCAAAAACGGTTTTGGGAGGTTTTAAAAGTTTTTTTTTGAAGTACCAGTTTTCCTTCCTCAAATCACTGCATACATTTCGGATGTTGTGAATTTGGAGGTTCCGCCGTACTATTTTTTTTTTACAATTTATGTCGCATCACTGTCACGTTCCAGCCATTGTTCGGAAAGTCAAGTATCAGTCTATTTGTTTATGCTTGTCAGCCATTTGCACCCGCAGACTAATTTTTTTTTACAGTCAAAGTTTTCACGGAACAAAACTCCCAAGTTCAGAAAAATGAAGAAACGGGACACTTTTCTCACACTGAATACATGTGTCTCTAAAAACCACACACAAACAAAACATCAAATGACTGTTACCGAAAGGTAATAGTCATGACAATTTCTAGACAACCCCTACCCAAATTATTTAGGTACAGTTGGCGGATTCATGCTCACCTTGCGCTTGGCTGGTCGACTGCTACTGACCATGTTGACTTCGTCTGCAAACAGAAAGATGTACAGGTGAGTCACATTGTCATGCCACATAATTTGAATGTGTGCTTGTATTACTCATTGTCAAGCTCATTTCACTTGCAAGTTTAACCCTCGCCCTGGTGGGGGTCATTTGACCCCTCCTCAGGTTTTTCAAAGATAGCGGGAAACGACGGCGCGCAGCGCTGCCAAATTTGGCACAGCTATTCGGGCATCAATTACCCACATTGTGTGGAAGTTTTGACCTCAGGTCATCTCAGGTCAGGTCACCAGGTCACGTCAAGTGACCTTACCTCCAAAAATGTTTGTGGTCGTGCCAAAGCCTAAGCACAAGAAGACCATATGGTGTATACAATTTATGAAAGTTGTAGCTGAGTAAGAGATGATCTTCTGATGTCTGCGTCCAGACTGGTTATTGATTCATTTTTTTTTTGTTGGAACAATTCAATCATGATTCATTTTGGAATCTGAATGATTCAATCACTCATGGATACAAATTTGTAATACAACTCATTCATGGATACAATTTTGAGAATTTATTCTTTCTGATTCAAAACAAATATTTTACCTGATTCATGTTTGATTCAACATTTAAATACATGTGGTGTATTTATGTCAAATCAATACAAAAGGAAACATATATACACACACACACACACACATATATATATATATATATATATATATATATATATATATATATATATATATATATATATATATATATATATATATATATATATATATATATATATATATATATATATATATATATATATATATATATATATATATATATATATATATATATATATATATATATATATATATATATATATATATATATATATATATATATATATATATATATATATATATATATATATATATATATATATATATATATATATATATATATATATATAACCTATATATCTATATATCATTAAATATTTTGATTCAATCAGCCTTGATTTGATGCAGGTTTTGATTCAATCACGATTCATGAATCAAAATATCTTGGTGGTGAATCAATTATTTCGTATTCGAATTTTGATTGAACGATTCCAATTGATTCAATCAGTGTCAAATCAATAACCAGTCTGGACTCGGCAGAGGGGATTTTTTTTAGTATGCATCAGTGTTTGTAATTGTCCGGAACACTTGCTTAGAAGTACAACATTCACATAAAAAAGCATGGACATCAAAATAGCAGAAAAGATGGTAAATTTTCTTCCAAAAGCTCCTGTTTTCCTCAGAAAAAAATTATAGGACAGTTAAAAACAGTCAGCTGACTGCTTGTCAGCTGATTCAGCCCATCCAGGTGTGCATATTGCAAATATAATAATCAATAAAAACATAACCTAACCAATTCTAACCTAACTATGACATCGGCAGTGAAAGTTCAGTAGTTCACCTACCCAACACACAGCTAGCTGGCAGACCAGTACGTATAAACAGAGTCAGCGGACTGCTAGTTAGCTAGCTAAGGCAGGGTAGAAAATACAAATCCTCAATATGTTGTGATGTTTTGGTGATTTTAATTAATTTATGGTGATGAAGTTAGTCATAGTGGTGACAGAGTTAATTTATTCCAAACCACTTTATTCCAAGCCACCAAAATGGACAACAAATAACCAAAAAGGCCACTTGCCACCAAAACGGATGAAACATCATCAAAATAAACACTCCTCAGCCAAAATAATTATTGCCACCAATTCAGTCTCAGACATTTTTACCACCATTCAGAACAATTCCACTACCAATATGGCACATCCTGTGACTGTAACGACCATTTGAGCATCCACATGCCTAACTTTTCGCCAAAAAGCCTGAACTGAAAACCTATATCTAGTTGGAATATATACATCAAACCAAAATTTTAATATTTGTCCTCAACAGCAAAAAAGATCACATTTTTTAATACCAAATAGCATATGCCAACAGCACGGTGCTGCCAGCCCATATATATATTTCTGAAATGTTAGATTGCAAATAGCTTTCCGCACCCAAGCCACAACACCTGATGGTATGGTTCCCTGCAATCTACCAAATGTGATAACCTTATCACACCAAACCTAACCCTGACATTGACAACCCAAAATGGACAAAATGGACTTTTCTGAACCCCGCTTTAGGCAAGCTAAGTAGCTGTTGGATAGCTCTGTTGTTTTGTGTATTTTTTGAGGAACCACATTATATTTAGATATAAGGATTAGATATTTAGTTTTGTGGATCGTTTAGGTATTATTTTAAGCATTCATAGTTAGCTGTTACCTCTTACTTGCTTTTTAAAGGACTTTTCATTCTAGCTTGTGTGCGCCAAAATTGTCTTGGTCTTATTTCTGTGTTATTAGTTGCAGGGTTGGATAAGTAGATATTTTTAGAAAATTAGGGATAATTAAGGTGTATTTAGTATTCAGTTTATTTAAGGATTAGATATTTAGTCTAGTATTAGGTGCACTCATAGCTGATTTGTGTCACTAGCTTTACTTAGATCTAGTTAAGGTTTAGAAGAAGAAAAAAAAAAAAAAAAAAAAAAAAAAAAAGAGTTAAAGGGAGTGTGCCTACTGTTTTGGAATGTCAAAAATATTTTTAATACGGTAAGTAGCTGTTGGTTTGATTGTTGTATATGATGAAATTCACACCTGGAGCCCCTTTAGTTGAATTTTCACTTATATTGTTTTTTGTTTATTTTTGTTTCGATATCTATAAAACGATCGCCACTATGGTGATATTATGTAAAACGGCGCACATAAGACAATACAATTACGGTCACATCATGCAAGATAGAAAGAAGAGTTTTGCACAGCACGTTCTTGCCACTGTGAACTTTATTATGTGCAAGTTTCGTAGCTCTAAATTGATATCTTCTTCAAAAAATGGCCATCGACAATCATCGAAACGGCCATCATCGAAAAACATGATGGCCGTCCAGCTTCTGTTCGGCTGCTGCTATCAACGTGCACGAGCTGTTTTGTTGAATTGCTATTGGCCGGCGCTAACAATACGCTAGCAGTTTAATCGATAGTTGCAGTGCTTCTAGTAGCGGAAGCCCTCTGGAGTCTACCCGATAACTTTTTGCTCCCAAGCAAATTACTGGAGTCTTTGAATATCTCAGCAACTAGGGTGAATCTGGAGAAATGAATTAATGGTTCAATTCAGAAAATTGTGTTCTATAGACCAGTGTCAATAACCCCAACTAAGCGATGTGAGTAGGCACACTCCCTTTAAGTTAAGTTAGTAAAGTATTGAAAAGTGCATAGTACCTAAGTTATATACCTAAGTTACTAGTGTATTCAAATGAGCATGACTAGGATGCAGGCGAAGGTAGCAGAGCTAGAGGCCCTCCAGGCTAGGGTAGCGGAGCTTGAGGCGCAGTTAAGTAAGTGTAGGTGTAGAGATGAGCTGCAGGAGGGTGTAGCTCCTGACCAAGGAACGTATGCGCAGATCGTGGTTAGGGGGTCAGAAAAGGAGCCTACAGGATCAGGGCCCAGTGGTAGTTCTGATAGGGGCATAAGGGAGGAGGATAAGGCAAAGGTGGATAGTGCGGCTGGGGTTTGGAAGTGTGTTGGAGGGTCACGTTTCTGGAGACTCAACATTGTGGAAAGTAATGCTAGGGCCACAGACAGTAAGGATGAGGAGGGGTGCTGGGTAATGGAGGGTGGTAGCAGAATCTGGAGGAGGAAGAGGGAAGGGGATCAGGAGGGATGGACAAAAGTTCAGGGTAGAGTCAGGCAGTACAGCCCCAGGGAACATCCGCAGGTTACAATATCAAATAGGTTCAGTGCGTTAGAGTCAGCAGCTGAAAGTGACAGGGAAGAGGTTCAGCATTTAGTGGTTGGGGACTCAAGGGTAAGGCCCTTAAGGCGAACATTCTGTGGGAAGAGGGACAGATGTATAGTCAAACCAGGGGCAAGAGTAGCTGATATGGGCCCTGTCATTGAGGCAGAACTTGGTAGGAGTAGCCCGGAGACAGTTATACTACAGGTGGGGGTGAACGACATAGGACCTAGGCAGAGTGTGAGAATAGTAGCGGAGTACCGGAGCCTGCTGCAGAGGTTGAAGGAGTCCAGGAAACCAGTCATTGTGACTGGCATCCTCCCTCGCTGTGGAGCCAGTGAGGAGTGGTACTCGAGAGCTCTGTATGTGAACAGCTCAGTTCAGAACTTATGTTCAGCTATGGGGCTTAGTTATGTAGACTTATGGGATCAGTTCTATGAGTGGCGTAGGTACTATATGAAGGATGGGCTTCACTTATCGGATGAGGGGGCAAGGGCTTTGGGAGATGCCTACAGAAGTGTCATTCAGGGAAACTAGGTAGGAGGGGGTTCGGGGACGCTAGTACTAGGGCATCAGGAAGTAAGCATTGGTAGAAGTTCATGTCAGAATAGGACAGTAGATCATAATTCCCTCAGAATTAGTAGAGTCAGCTCAAAGTATAAGATCACATGTGTGTTGCTGAATGCCCAAAGTATTAGGTCTAAATTTGATGAGTTTGAGTGTTATGTTGCCCTTGAAAAGCCTGATATCATTTGTGTAACCGAGACATGGGTTAGTGAGGGGTATAATAGGGATAGGCTACAGGATTTCGAGTTACAAGGGTATAACATGTTCTCATACTGCAGAGAATCACGGCAGGGGGGCGGAGTGTTTGTATATGTAAATAGCTTGTACTGCACTACTAGAGTTGATGATTCTAGTAAAGTAAAAGAAGTAGAATCAATCTGGCTTGACATTAAAATTGGTACAGGAAACAGAGGAAGGTTGAGGATAGGTGCATTTTACAGACCAGGGAATCTTCCAAGGAACTCTCAAGCTGAAACAGACCAAGATATTTGTGAGGAAATACGTAGGAACTTTCGGGCTCAGTGTCTTATTATGGGAGATTTTAACTTAAGAGGATACGAAAGTATAGCAGAGGAAACAAATGAGTGTAGGTTGTATAGGCAAATCTTTGAAGAGGAGCTTTTCATGCATCAGTTTGTAACAGAGCCAACCAGACATTGCTCCATTCTAGACCTTGTATTCTCAGACAACAGTGATCTAGTTAGTGACATAAGTATTTGTGAAGGTCTAGGAACCAGTGATCACAATATGGTTAAATTCAATATCTCATCAGAAATGAGGCCCAAAGATAACCTTATTATGGTTTCAAACTTCAGCCGGGCTGATTTTGATGGTATTAGAAATGACCTTGCACAGATAAAATGGAACGTTGAGTTGGCAGGTTTAGATGCATGTGAGGCCTGGAATGTTTTCAAAGCTAGATTAAGCCAAATTCAGAATCGGCATATACCCCTCAGGCACAAACGTAACAGAACCAAGGGCAAACCAGTTTGGCTTACCCCAGAAGTAAGGAGTGCTATACAAGCTAAAAGAAGTGCATTTGGCATTTTGAAGGGATCTTCACTAGATATAAATCAGAAGGCCTACCAGAATGCAAGAAATTCAGTTAAGAAAAAGGTCAGAGCAGCTAAAAGGGCAAAGGAACTTGATTTAGCTAGACATTGTAATGCAGATAGTAAGAAGTTTTTCAGTTTTTATAAGTTCGGTACAGTTTTCAAAAATATAGGTCCATTTAAGGTAGATGATGTGTTAGTTAGCAAGGACAGTGAAATGGTTGAAGTGCTTAATGATCAGTTTCAATCTGTCTTTACTATCGAGGACCAGAGTAGTATTGCAGCACTTCAGCCTGAGCTAGAGACAGAGGAGACTATAGGAGAGCTAGGTGGCATAAGTAGTGAACTTGTTCCAGAATATCTAAAGAAAGTAAGGCCTAACAAGGCAGAAGGACCTGATGAAATCCATGCTAGACTTTTAAGAGAATCTGAAAGGGAGTTGTCAGTTCCATTAGCCATAATATTTTATAAATCACTCGCAGATAGTAAAATTCCACTTGATTGGAAAAGAGCAAATGTTGTTCCTATTAATAAAAAGGGAGATAGAAGTAAAGAGGAAAACTATAGACCGGTTAGTCTGACCTCATTAGTCTGCAAGGTGCTTGAATCAATCATCAAAGATAAGATTGTTGAATTCTTGGAGCAAAATGAACTCATCAAGGATACACAGCATGGCTTTAGGAAGGGCCGTTCTTGTTTAACTAATCTTCTGGAGTTTTTGGATGTTGCAACAGATAGCTTTGATCAGGGTAAACAGCTAGATGTAGCTTTTCTTGATTTCAGTAAAGCATTTGACAAAGTCCCCGATACAAGACTGGGGTTGCAACTTAAAATTCATGGGATCAGGGGCAAGATTCTGGATTGGATAGAAACGTGGCTTTCAGTACGCCAGCAAAGGGTTATATTGGATGGGTGCCAATCACAATGGAAGGAGGTTCTCAGTGGGGTTCCACAGGGCTCAGTCCTGGGCCCATTGCTTTTTATAATATTTGTGAATGCAATTGAGAACAGTATAGACAGCGAAGTCTTGCAATTTGCAGACGATCTAAAAGTTGTCAGGATTATTAGAGGAAAACATGATCAGGATGTTTTTCAATCAGATCTGGACAAGCTAGTTGAGTGGTCTGAAGCATGGCAGATGAAATTCAATTTGAGTAAATGTAAGATTATGCACGCTGGACGGGTTAGCAGTAAACATAGGTATGCAATGGGTGGGCAGAAAATGGAGCAGATTGAAAAGGAAAGAGATTTAGGTGTCGTGGTAAACAATAGACTATCAGCGTCAGACCAGGTTGTAGAAGCTAGGAAAAGGGCACTTAGAATGCTAGGGGCCATTAACAGAAATGTTTCCTACAAGAGTGAAAAGGTAATAACAAAACTGTATTGTGCATACGTTAGACCACATTTGGAGTATTGTGTACAAGCCTGGTCTCCAACATATGAGAAAGATTGCTGGTTGTTAGAAAGAGTTCAAAAAAGGGCAACAAAAATGGTTAATTGTCTTGGTAGTTTACCTTATGAAGATAGATTAAAGAAATTGGGTATATTTTCACTTAGATATAGAAGGCTAAGAGGAGATCTAATTGAAGTCTTCAAATTTGTAAATAGTCAGCATTCTGGATATTTAAAGGGTATGTTTTGAGTTCAATAGGGAAAATCGAGGTAGAGGTCCTCAGCATAAACTCATTATGAAACAAAGTAGGACTAGGCTACGACAGTTATTTTTCAGTAGAAGGGTTGTAGGACATTGGAATATGCTACCAGGGGATGTCGCTGATGCAGTGACACTTGCTTCCTTCAAAATTAGATTAGATAAATACTTTACAGAGAAGGGATTAGTTCATAAATACTCGTGGGATTAGCCTTCTTTTATGCAGGTAGAGTAAGGTGATTTGAAGGGGCGAGACTGGTGGAGGGGGAGGGGGGGGGGGGGGGGGTGCAACCTCGGATGGGCCCAAGAGGCTCTTTGTTGCACTTTTCTTTTGTCTTTATGTCTAACCCAATATGACATGAATCTAACCACACCTGTAGAGAGCGGTGGCCACCATTATCCTATAGCAGCTCCGACCAACAAATTTAACCAAACCAGAACACAGGAGTTAAGCTAGCAAAAATCAATTTTACGAGCACAGTCAAGGCTTTTGCACAAAAGTTACACAGGCATTATCATGCAAAAAAGGGAAAAAATCAGTGCTCAGCAGCTTAGTGTGATTTGTATATCCCATGTTTGATCTGGCATAGTTGGTGATGAAATGGCCTTTTTGGTATTGTATTGACCATTTTGGATTGAACCTACAGGGGTTGGTCAGAGTCCATTTTGGTGGTGGTGGAAGTGACCACTCTGGTGGCTCCAATAATTTTGTTCGCTGATAAAGCATTTTTTTTGTTGTGCAAGTCCTTATTTGTGGCATATGCCAGTAGCAACAGCGTCATTGGAACATGAGCAAGTCCAACTGGGCTCCATTGATCACCAGTATCCCCCAGGGGTCCGTGCTAGGCCCAACACTCTTTATCTTATTCATAAAAGATCTGCCTGAATGCATCTATAGCAAGGTCAAACTGTTTGCTGATGACGCAAATGTATATTCCTGTGCCAAAACCCAGTTTGCCCATGACCGATGCAGGCAGAACTTAATTCGCTTGGAAACTGGTCAACTGAGCTGTTGATGCCTTTCAATGAGGCCTCATGCTTGGTGAAACTTTGGTAACAAACCTCCCCAGTTGATTGTAGTCTTGAGGTCCCTAATAGAAGAAGAAAGTATTATGACATACAGAAAAGTGTACCAGAGGCCTGTTCACGGTGTCTGCGGCCGCCGCGGTTCCCGCGGCCAAAAGGGCGGGGCTTAATCGTCAGCCAATCACGAAAAAGCAGATCCGGGAGGAGAGACTCTCCGCTCTGCGGCTCCTGCGGTTGCTCGGGAGCAGCCGCAAAAGAACTTCGACATAAATGGCGCGCGTCTGACAAAGGTTGCGCACTGTTTTGTTGATATCGCAGCTCACTGGCGGTTGCTTGAACAAAAATGACAACTCGTAGTGACTCGTAGATATTCATGTAGTTGATTGGTTTTGAAAAACATTGAGGGTTTTCATGAAATTGCCTATTCGTTGCGAACGCTACACGCGCCATTTATCGGACACCATCAGCGGCCGCAAAAGTGTTCAAAGTTGTTCAAATTAAGCTCCGCCTCCTGGCCGCGGGAGCCGCAGACCCCGTGAACAGGCCTCAGTGATACAAAAGCTATGACGTCACCAATAATAACAATGAAACCTGACCAAACTTTTACAGCAATTACGGTCGCAGGGACCCATGCTCAGAACGCTCTGCTCACATTCACTCGCTGTGGCCCTACCAGGGGGGCGGGGGGCTCAGGGCTGACGCCCCACAGATCCCTCCAACCATATTGTAGATAAAACCATGTCTACAAGATGTGCTACCATAATTGCTGTAAAGGTTATCCCTGCTACCATAATTGCTGTAAAGGTTAGGTCAGGTCAGATTATGTTATTATTGGTGACATTATAGCTTTGGTATTACTGGTACACTGTTCAGTCTGTCATACTAATACCATCAGCTGACTACTCTTCTTGCTTACCGAAATTAGAAGTAGATGATTACCAAAGTAGATAGGATAAAGCCCAGGCTACACTATGCATGATTTTCAGCAAATCACATGCATGTTATCCGTGTTGTCAGGATTTGTGACAGAGCAAGTTCAGCTGATAGTAAATGCATTGGGCAATCTACACTGGCACATCACACAGATCCTGGATGAAATGGCAAGGAAATTCTGCAGACAAGTCACAGACAGAATGATGAAAAGTTCAAAATTCTGAACTTGTCATGTTTTCTGAGATTGTGTGTTACAGGGTTTTAATCATTTTGCTTGATTTTGTGTTTTGTAGTCTATAATACACCTACACTTTAATAATTTGTGCTGAGTATTGTGGCAGAAGATGAATGAAGAAGCGTTGGAGCAAATTGTGAGTGTTGAAACTTGTGTTGAAGCTGGTAGATATTTATGCAGTGGTTTATCGATTACAAAAATGCAGTGGTTTACCCATTTTTCTTGTATGATTTGTTTGACCGGCAGATCCCGGATGTCAAAGAAGTTCTGCAAACACTGAGAACATGCGCATGATTTGCTGGACAATCATGCATGGCCTGTGCCTGGGCGTAAAGGGACTATCCCACCTTAACATTATATTTGAGTTGAGATGGCCATTTTTATGGCTAGGCATTGCAATTAAGTATGGTAGCAGTTTAAAAAACAACCACAATGATCTAATCAAAAAGATATTCGAGTTTGATTTTGACATCTGTAAAAAATAAGGCCCATATGTATTTGAATAGGGACTCTAAACCGACAGTGTCGTCTCTTTACCCAACTGGTAATGATAGTCAACTTGTTTTAAGGTCAGCTTTGGAATATTTTTCTCCTTCATTTCTCGATCCCCGGGTGGTTTGCAATCTAAGACAATCAAGACGCCAGGTGGTTCACTTTTTCTGTGCAATAGATGTCAACAAAAAATTGTGCCATATATTTGGCAGCACAAAGGATTTCCCTGTTATTAAACAAAAATCATATGACGTCACAAACCCAACTTTTCGCTTAAAACTAAAAGTTGAATATCTTCCAAGATAAACATTTTTTTCCGGAAAAAAGTTCACCAACATGTTCAGCTGACCTCGCCTGACATGTAGACATACAATTAAGTGTGATTTGACAACTTTCACAAAGGTGGGACAACCCTATTCCCTGCAGGGGGGGGGGAGATTCTGCCCCTCCCGGTGGTTTTTCACTTGCTGCTTCTAAACCGTTAGGGTTAACATCCTGAAACTTTGTGACTTTTCCCAAAATTGAATGGAGTGTTGTCAACATTTGGAAAAAATCGGTCCAGCAGAGGCAGTTCAAGGCTCCTGTTTTGGGGAGGGTGCTATGAATGCGGTTTTGCATCGCATACTTTCTTCATGGTTTGCAGTGAAATAAATGTGTCAGAAACAATTTCAATGCAATATGCATCATAGATAATGGGATAGTGCATATTTTTAGGGCAGAGGCGCACTGAGGATAAAAATGGGAGGCAATACCCACCCTCAAATTAGGTCAAACTTCAAATTAGTAAGATGATAAAAGTGTTACACGCATGATGCGCTCCCCCATGTTTTTTATGGATCCGCCTATGCGCAATATATCAAATTTAACAAATTACAGCATATAATGCCCACATGTGACGTTCATGTCAAACAATCAAACAAACAATCACGAACAGCATATATTTTTGTCCCCAGAAAATCACCCCATTTTACATTCCCTGAATACGCCTGTGATTTTTTTCTTTTGATATATTAAATACCAGTACATTTGAAGCTCAAAAACGTTTGGATCATGAAAATCGGTCAAGCCACATGGCCGCAATGACCTTTAAAAAAAAACCCAAATTTGCAGATTTTTTGCCCCCTGGCCCCCCATTTTTGAACAAAACAAAAAATGTTGGGGGTCCAAAAAGAGAGATCTTGTCATTACGAATCGAATGGCGTTTTCCCCATCAAAATCGACCGAGCGGTTCTTGAGATCTCTGGGGGGGGGGGGGGGGGCAGAATCTGTACTACCGTACTACCGCCAATGTACTACCGGCACCGTCGGGGAGACATGGTCGTGGCTTATCAGCTGCCCATGGTGGACTCGACCTAGATCCGCAAGTCTTCTTCGACACAGCAGTCGCCAGGGACACCCGAGGACATCTGTGGCCAGCCTTGGAATTTGGGCCATTTTCTGGACTTTTTGGGTCCAAAGAATTTTGCTCTCTTCATATTTGTTCAGGAAATTTGCTCTCTTTTCGCCTGATCTTACCGACATTGTAGGTAAAATATAATTAATTTTCCTCACAAGGATTTAATATCTATTACAAATCAGATTTCACTTTCCAGTAAAATAATTAAAACTAAAATGAAAATCTTAACTTGCCTGATAATACAATTTTACTCTCCACCTATGGATTTTTACTGCATGCATGATATTAGTCCAATTACTTCTGAATGATGTTATTATAGGATATTCTTGATGATCCAAGTGTAATTTTTGTTCAGTAACCCCTATTGGGTCATTTGAGGTCATGTGAGGTCACCATCACTTGTTTATCAATAACTCCCGACATAATGAAGATATAGAAGTAAAACAGACATCAATGTGTTTGTCTCGTCGAGACACGTCTTCCCATATGTAACATTCCCTACTTGGGTCACCACTTGACCTTGACCTGAGGTTAAATTGTTAAGTTGACTCAACAAGGTCACGATATATATCATTCGAAGCGCCTTGACAAGATAAACACAATGGCGTTAACAGTTTTCCGTTATCCATATTAAGCAAAAAGTTAATAGCAAAAACGATTTAGCAAAAAAAACTGATTTTTTTTCTTTTTGACCTCTGAGGCCTCAAATATTGACCTGCGATCAAATCTGAGGACACCTTAGCGATTGCAAATTTCACTGGCTGGAATTTGCTTTTTTCCCGTTTGTTTCTAACTAGCATCGTTTCTGAGATATATGGGAATTTCTGGAGCGATGTCCTAAAACAGGAAAAAACTGGAAAATTTGACCTTTGATGACCTCTGGTGACCTCAATTTTGACCTGACCTAAAAGAACACTGAAATACTTTTGATAGAACATGTATGAAGCTATCAAACGCCTTTTTCCGCTTCTCGCTACATAGCATAGTTTTCTAGATCTCGGGGGGGCGGAAATCACCCCCCCCTGCAGTTCGTGTTTGGCACAAAGCCCCTGCAGTGCGCAGGTTAAGTAAGTAAGTAAGTAAGTAAGAATCTGCCCCCTGCAGGTTAACGTAATTCTAGCAGCTCACAGGGAATAGGGTTAAGAGGGAAAGGGGGCTGGTTGCTCATGAGTAGGCAAAGGGAGCGGGTTGCTAATCTTTGATTAGGGACCTAAAAACACTGTAAACTGGAGAGGTGCATTACTGAAGTTTCACCCAAGACTACATTTTGGTCCAGGAAACACGCAGCAACAATACATCCTGGGGAGCACAGAGTTAGAACAAGTGTCTTGTCTTCCTGATGCCCGACACCCTGCCTGATGATATCGTTCAATCTGGGACTATAAATCAATTAAAAACAAACTAGACCAGCACTGGACGGCACTTCAGTATGAGTACTGTGACAAGACAGCAATGAAGCACATGAACAAGAGAGCATCAAGCAGCACCACACACCCACAGTAGATAAAATACCACAGAGGTGCTGCACCAAGATTCATGCAAACATCCTATGCTCACGAGCTCAACGAGATCGGCACAAACTGAAATCAGGCCAAGACCTCAATTATAATTCAGTCCCGACCAGCTACGTCTATGTCTATGTCTACGTCTACGTCTACGTCTATGTCTACGTCTATGTCTACGTCTATGTCTACGTCTACGTCTATGTCTACGTCTACGTCTATGTCTACGTCTACGTCTATGTCTACGTCTACGTCTATGTCTACGTCTACGTCTATGTCTATGTCTACGTCTACGTCTATGTAATAAATGCAAGTTATCAATTGTTTCAAGGCTTACCACTAATTCTGGAATTGCCTGTGCAGTGTGCACGCTCTTGAACTGTTGCTGGAACTGGCCAAGGCTGGAAACACTGGAAAGTACAAACAACTGGCCAATGCTAGAAACACTGGCTGTGAACAAAATTAAAAGAATCTCGGCCTGGAACTGCAAGAACTGTCACACGCACACGTGCCAAAACTTAACTTGAACTGACTCTTCGGACGCTCGTCCCAAGGTTGTTCTATTACCTTGGTCCCAAGGACCTATAACCAGGTAAGTACACAAGCCATTTGACCTTAAACTCGGGACCGTCGGATGACGTCACTGGCGGTATCCAGCTCCGTCGGCGCCGCGCTCACGCGGAACACGTAGTCAGCCGCCAGCTACAACTCGCCAGTGGCGCACGCAGGGGGAAGAGGTCAAAAGGCTCAGCTGACCCCTAAATTTACGAGGTGCACGCATCCCAAGGACCCTTATTCTGGCCCATACCTGGCAGGGGCCCGGTCTTGGTCAAGCCTGATCGAGGCAGGGACCCGTTGCTGGCAAAGGTGTGATATGGGGCCCGGTCAGGACGAGGCCCCGGTCCTTGAATATTCTTGATGCTAGCCCGTTTCTGGTAGGGGCTGGTATTGGTCAGGCCAGATCGAGGCAGGGGTTCGGTGCTGGCAAAGGCGTGGCATGTGGCCCGGTCAAGACGAGGGCCCGCTCACAACATGACCCGGTCCTTGCATATTATTAATACGGACCAGTTCCTAGTAGGGGTCCGGCCTTGGTCAGGTCCGATCGATGTTGGTAGGGGCTGGTATTGGTCAGGCCCGGCGCTGGCAAAGGCGTGATACGGCGCTGGCAAAGGCGTGCCCGGTCAGGACGAGGGCCCGGTCCAACCAGGTCTCATTCCTGGCATGGCAGAGGTCTGGTCTTGATCAGGTCCGATCCTGACAAAATGTGGCATGCCAGGGCCCTCTCATGACAAGGGCAGTTTTCTGCGAACCGAGAGCCCATGTTAAAACAGGCCCGCTCGAACATGATAAAATCCTTGGTCGAGGCAGGCAGAGTTCGAGAAAAGCTGTATTGCAAAGGACGAATTTTGTGAAGCAACCTTATATTTTCGGTGTCTCATACGACGATTAAGCCTTCTTTTACGCATCGCTAAGATGAGCCTCGCCAAAGTTGGTCGCCGTTCCCCCCCCCCCCCCCTGAAGTTGGGGGGGGGGGGGGGCAAGAGCCCTTTCCCCCTAGGTTCCCGTGCCTATGTGCCGGCGGCAGCCGTGTCACGGACGTCGCCAGCGCCGGTTGCGCGCTCTGCCGCCAGTTACGTCATATCAATAAATGTTTGGCTCCGAGGCGGCTTACACGGCGCTCAAGCGGTGTCACCCCCTGGTTCGTCCCTTCGCGAATTGTCGCAATATTTCGCAGAACCTCGCGCTGGTAATATCCTCTGTTTTTGAAGGATTTACCAGTGAAACATCCGTCCTACTATCCCCCGTATTCAAAGGATGTACCGGTGTACTATCCTCCGTTTCCGGAGGATAATGCCTTCCCTGTCATCCCCTGTTTCCAGAGGATAATGTCGCGTGGATATGTTGCTGCGGCCACGG
>JAXIVJ010019947.1:0-16445 GCA_036785665.1 Chirona hameri | reverse complement strand
CATTTCTGTCGTGACAGACAGTTGCGAGAAAAAAAATCCTAACACCATTATCATCATTATTATTGAAAATCATTGGTGCAAAGGTCATATCTAACTTATATCCAGACACAGCGGCCGGTGGCAGCAGTCGCGTTCAGGATCAGGTGACGCCAAAGGGCTGGGCGGACATTGTCCAGGTATGTTCGGGCACGTACAACTTTCGCTTCTAAATTCGGCCGGTTACCAGGTATTGCGAGGTCTGATGGTGGGGTCAGGGGCTGAACAATAACCCGCGCACTGCAGGGGCTTTGCGCCGAACACGAACTGCAGGGGGGGGGGGGGGTTATTTCCGCCCCCCCTGAGATCTCGAAAACCACGCAACGTAGCGAGAAGCAGAAAAAGGCATTTGATAGCTTCATAAATGTTCTATCGAAAGTATTTCAATGTTATTTTAGGTCAGGTCAAAATTGAGGTCACCAGAGGTCATCAAAGGTCAAATTTGCCAGTGTTTTTCCTGTTTTAGGACACCGCTCGAGAAATTCTCATATATCTCAGAAACGATTATAGTTAGAAACAAACAGAAAAATTCAAACGCAAGCCAGTGAAATGTACAATCGCTAAGATGTCCTCAGATTTGATCTCAGGTCAATATTTGAGGCTCCAGAGGTCAAAAAGTAGAAAAATCCGTTTGTTTTTGCTAAATCGTTTTTTGCATTTACTTTGTACTTAATAAAGATAACGGAAAACTGTTTACGCCATTGTGTTTATCTTGTCAAGGCGCTTTGAATGATATATATGGTGACCTTGTTAAGCCAACTTAGCAATTTGACCTCAGGTCAAGGTCAAGTGGTGACCCAAGTAGGGAATGTTGCATATGGGAAGACGTGTCTCGACGAGACAAACACATTGATGTCTGTTTTACTTATATATCTTCATTATGTCGAGAGTTATTGACAAAAAAGTGATGGTGACCTCGCATGACCTCAAATGCCCCAATAGGGGTCACTGAACAGAACTTACACTTGGATCATCAATAATAGCCTTTAATAACATGATCCAGAAGTAATTGGACTAATATCATGCATATCCTTGAAATAGGAAGCATTTGTATATTTCCCCATTTACTTATTATGGGGAGGTTACGAAATTGACCTGACCTTAGGTCATCGATATCAAAATTTCGAGATTAACGAATTGTAAGTACTGATGCCCTCATGACATCCTGTAAGTTTCAACCTGATCGGTGAAAAACTCTGGCTTTGGCACAACTGCAAACATTTTTGGTGGTGGCGTCACTTGACCTGGTCTGGTGACCTGACCTGAGATTACCCGAGTATTTTTTTTCTCCAAAGTGTGCGCAATTGATGTCCTAACAGGTGTACCAAAACCCGGAGGCGTTGCGCGCCGCCGTTTTTAGCTATCTTTGAAAAACCTGAGGGGGGGGGGGGCGGAAATCAACTCCCCCTGCAGTGCGCGGGATAATATCTGCTTAACGCGGGACCTGACCTCGGAATTCCGTCCACTCAAAATATTCGGACTATATATTTTTTTTAAAACAAATATTTAAAACTGTATTTCAAAGTATTTTCAAAGTTTTCAAACTGATACAAATTTCTTGAACTTCTTTTATGATACTGCAAATTCAGCAACATCACTATCTACGAGTTTGATGGAAATTAAGTTTAACCTAAAATATAGCGTATAAAGTCTTGGCTTTTTGCGTACTCAAAGAACGCAAAAATAGCACACTACTTTTGGTGCAAAACTTTTCCTTGGATTTTCTAAACGTTTGTGACAAACAATATACGCGTCTCGACTGCGGAACAATATTTTCCCGCAGTCAACAACTTTCGGCTGAGTCCCAGACTGGTTGTTGATTCGACTCTGATTGAATCGATTGAAATCGTTCAATGAAAATTCCTTGAATAAAAAATAATCGATTCACCACCAGATTGTTTGATTCATGCATCGTGATTGAATCAAAACCCGCATGGAATCAAGGCTGATTGAATCAAAAGATTTAACGATTCTTAACGATTCCAGTGCACCTGGTAAATTGTGCAAATACAATGCAGTCCCCGTGGCTACATTAATGTATACTGAAATAGTATTGCTGTAACAATGTTTTAATGGTCATATACATGCGTGTTTCCGTTTGTATTGATTTTATATAGATTCGACATAAATATATTTAAATGTTGAAGCAAACGTGAATCGATTGAAAAAAACAAAACAAAAATATTTGAATTGGAAAAAATCAATTCTCAAAATTGTATCCATGAATGGAACGGTGATTGAATCATTCAGGTTCCAAAATGAATCGCGATTGAATCGTTCCAAAAAAAAGTTGAATCAATACCCAGTCTGGCTGAGACGCCAGTCAACGGCGAGTTAAACCAATAATATATGGCGCATTAATTACAGGGGAACTTAACGGTAATCTAACCACCGATCCATAAGAGGTTAAATAAGGATATCCATCAACTGTATACTCGTATGGGACCAATAAGATAACCGTTACCAACAACAACATAAGATTTGCAAGGCAACGCCACGGATTTGTGTCTGGGGGAGGCAAACCAAATTCCGGGGCCCATTGGGAAGGGTACTCCCCAGTTATTTTAGTGGGGGCCTCAACAAAATATTCTCAACTGCCTTCCTAGATGCCTCCTCGGAATTAAGTTGTGCTTTTAGAAGCCTTCTCTGAAGTATCCCATAAACAGCTTTCCCGGTTATTGTCGAAAGGGTCTCTGTGGAGCCTATATCGGTTGTCTTTTTAGGGGTATCTTGGGAGCTTGTCTCGACTGTCTTTCGCGGCCTTCTTGGTGCTTGTGGCGGCAATCTCTTAAGGGCTATTTGGAGCTTGTTTTGGTTGTTTTAGTGTCTTCTTGGAGTTTGCCTCAATTGTATTTGAAGGGCCTCCTTGGAACTTGTCACGCTTATCTTTCAGGTGCCTCCTCGAACATCTCCCAGTTGCTATTTTAATGGGCGACTCTAAACTCATTCTTATGGTCTATGTATTTTGGAACGCTCAGTATTTAGGTATATTTGCGAGGGGCCTCTCTTTGTTTGTATGGGGCCTCCTTAAATGTCGGGGGGGGGGGGGGAGGGGATGTTTGCCCGGGAGCGATGTTGGCTATATGCTACGAAATACCTTGTGTAGCAGTTACGGTATTTAAATATTGTTCGGTAGTATGCTACGAAATGCTGCGATTAAGCTACGGAACGATTTCTTGAGCTACGGGTTACCAAAAAACCATACCGTAGCGTAACGTAGGCAATCACTGGTGAGAGGTGGTCGATTTGTGTCATCGAAAGGTGAAAGTCCGCCATTTTTGAAGATATCGACTTCAAATTTGGTACACATATTCACCGAACACGTCTCGATCACACATATTCCGGTTTTTGGATAATTCTGATTTTTTTGTTGTTGAAAATATTGTCTAAAAAAAATTATTTGTATTTCTCAAAATTTGAAATTCAATCAAACCCAAAAATCCGAGATAGCAGTTTGATAGCCGAGTCTATTATCAGTCATTTTATTTATTATAATTTAGTCCGTATATAATAAAAGGAGTAGTGCCTACGCGCTTCAACACTAGCCTATTGTCCGCGGCTTCAGGCTTAGCCAATTGTCCGCCGCTTCAACACTAGCCTATGGAAGCATTTGAGGCTTCACTTGGTGTCTGTTGGTTGGCGCTTAATAGCTCAGGGACTAGGGCACTTGGAGCTTCGTGACAAAAAACAATCGACTGGAGAGGTGCATCGTGTTTGGAAACTTTTCGTCCCATCCCCGTCGGTTGTGTCGGTTGCGCGTGGCGCCGCGTTGAAATCTTGTCGATTCCTCCATTGGAAATACACTATTTTAGCCAAAACGGCGTGAAAAAACGTCTACGAAAACGACAATAGAATATCGTTGCAATACCTGACCGATATCTCGACAACCACGAGTCACACATACACGGGACAAACACAGATGTGCAGAGGAAAGATCGGCACGGAAGATGCACTGTGGTTCGACCGGCAGCGCGTCGCACGGGCAAAGCTAATGGCTAAGAACCGTAAATTCATGGTCTTATGAAGTCTTTCACGATTGTATTTATTGCTCGGAACCTATGGGACGTGAAACAATGAAACTAATGCCAATATGTAGGCCCATGTACCGTCTCTAAAATGCATCTGAAAATCAACGTTAAAGCAATATTTCAGTGCTAAAATTCGCCTGTAACATACCCATTGCCAATTTTTCGAACGTCGATTTTTCGAACCGCCGTACCGACACAATCAAAGAGTGCTAAGCGATAAAAAAAAATACATGGCCGGAAAACGCATTCAAATACATCTAATATAAAAAAATTCAGGGTCTTATGAAGTCCTTCACGATTATAATTAGTGCTCGGAACCTATGGGACGTGAAGCAATGAAACTAATGACAATGTGTCGAAGAAGGTACCGTCTCTAAAATGCATGTAAACATTAACCTTTTAAAACAATATTTCAGTGCTAAAATCTGCCTGTAACATGCACATTACCAGTTTTTTTTTAGAACGTGTTCCGTACCGTCAAAACCACAGTGAGCTAAGCGATAAAAATCATATGGCGGGAAAGCACATTCAAATACATATAATACCCACCCAAAATGTATTGATATATCCAACCATGAAGCTTATAATTGCAGCTATACTAAGACGCTACAAGACCTATTTTGATTAACATATGCAATATTTCATCAAGCTATTTAGGTCGGAGCAATGTGCGACGGCAAAGTCTCACAGGCGAAAATAAATGCTGAGAAGCATGCTACGGAGAAAACCAACCTCCGTGCGGCGGATACCAAATTGACGCATATATAAATTCCAAACTTATTATTGCAAAGCCTACCCGAGATCGGTGATTTATCTCGGCAACCATGAGTCGCACGGACATGGGACAAACACAGATGTGTAGAGAAATGATCGGCCCGGCGTATGCACTGTGGGTCGATCAGCAATGCATGACATGTGTAAAGTTAATGGCCCACACCAACACCCACACCCACAACCACAAACACACCAACACCGCCAACACCGCCAACACCGCCAACACACCGCCAACACCGCCAACACCGCCAACACCGCCAACACCGCCAACACCGCCAACACCGCCAACACCGCCAACACCGCCAACACCGCCAACACCGCCCGACACCACCAAGACCGCCAAGACCCTCAATACCGCCAACACCGCCAACACCGCCAACACCGCCAACACCGCCAACACCGCCAACACCGCCAACACCGCCAACACCGCCAACACCGCCAACACCGCCAACACCGCCAACACCGCCAACACCGCCAACACCGCCAACACCGCCAACACCGCCAACACCGCCAACACCGCCAACACCGCCAACACCGCCAACACCGCCAACACCGCCAACACCGCCAACACCGCCAACACCGCCAACACCGCCAACACCGCCAACACCGCCAACACCGCCAACACCGCCAACACCGCCAACACCGCCAACACCGCCAACACCGCCAACACCGCCAACACCGCCAACACCGCCACCCGACACCGCCCGACACCGCCCGACACCGCCCGATACCGCCAACACCGCCAAACACCGCCAACACCGCCAAGACCCTCAATACCGCCAACACCGCCAACACCGCCAACACCGCCAACATCCTCAATACCGCCAACACCGCCAACATCCTCAATACCGCCAACACCGCCAACACCGCCAACACCGCCAACACCGCCAACACCGCCAACACCGCCAACACCGCCAACACCGCCAACACCGCCAACACCGCCAACACCGCCAACACCGCCAACACCGCCAACACCGCCACCCGACACCGCCCGACACCGCCCGACACCGCCCGATACCGCCAACACCGCCAACACCGCCAACACCGCCAACACCGCCAAGACCCTCAATACCGCCAACACCGCCAACACCGCCAACACCGCCAACACCGCCAACACCGCCAACACCGCCAACACCGCCAACACCGCCAACACCGCCAACACCGCCAACACCGCCAACACCGCCAACACCGCCAACACCGCCAACACCGCCAACACCGCCAACACCGCCAACACCGCCAACACCGCCAACACCGCCAACACCGCCAACACCGCCAACACCGCCAACACCGCCAACACCGCCAACACCGCCAACACCGCCAACACCGCCAACACCGCCAACACCGCCAACACCGCCAACACCGCCAACACCGCCAACACCGCCAACACCGCCAACACCGCCAACACCGCCAACACCGCCAACACCGCCAACACCGCCAACACCGCCAACACCGCCAACACCGCCAACACCGCCAACCGACACCGCCCGACACCGCCCGACACCGCCCGACACCGCCCGATACCGCCCGATACCGCCCGACACCGCCCGACACCGCCAACACCGCCAACACCGCCAACACCGACCGACACCGCCCGACACCGCCCGACACCGCCCGATACCGCCCGACACCGCCCGATACCGCCAACACCGCCAACACCACCAACACCGCCAACACCACCAACACCGCCAACACCGCCAACACCGACCGACACCGCCCGACACCGCCCGACACCGCCCGATACCGCCCGACACCGCCCGATACCGCCAACACCGCCAACACCACCAACACCGCCAACACCGCCAACACCGCCAACATCACCAACACCGCCAACACCGCTAACACCGCCAACACCACCAACACCGACCGACACCGACCGACACCGCCCGATACCGCCAACACCGCCAACACCGCCAACACCGCCAACACCGCCAACACCGCCACCCGACACCGCCCGACACCGCCCGACACCGCCCGATACCGCCAACACCGCCAACACCGCCAACACCGCCAACACCGCCAACACCGACCGACACCGCCAACACCGCCAACACCGCCAACACCGCCAAGACCCTCAATACCGCCAACACCGCCAACACCGCCAGCACCGCCACCCGACACCGCCCGACACCGCTCGACACCGCCAACACCGCCAACACCGCCAACACCGCCAACACCGCCAACACCGCCAACACCGCCAACAACGCCAACACCGCCAACACCGCCAACACCGCCAACACCGCCAACACCGCCAACACCGCCAACACCGCCAAGACCCTCAATACCGCCAACACCGCCAACACCGCCAACACCGCCAACACCGCCAACAACGCCAACACCGCCAACACCGCCAACACCGCCAACACCGCCAACACCGCCAACACCGCCAACACCGCCAACACCGCCAACACCGCCAACACCGCCAACACCGCCAACACCGCCAACACCGCCAACACCGCCAACACCGCCAACACCGCCAAGACCCTCAATACCGCCAACACCGCCAACACCGCCAACACCGCCAACACCGCCAACACCGCCAACACCGCCAACACCGCCAACACCGCCAACACCGCCAACACCGCCAACACCGCCAACACCGCCAACACCGCCAACACCGCCAACACCGCCAACACCGCCAACACCGCCAACACCGCCAACACCGCCAACACCGCCAAGACCCTCAATACCGCCAACACCGCCAACACCGCCAACACCGCCAACACCGCCAACACCGCCAACACCGCCAACACCGCCAACACCGCCAACACCGCCAACACCGCCAACACCGCCCGACACCACCAAGACCGCCAAGACCCTCAATACCGCCAACACCGCCAACACCGCCAACACCGCCAACACCGCCAACACCGCCAACACCGCCAACACCGCCAACACCGCCAACACCGCCAACACCGCCAACACCGCCAACACCGCCAACACCGCCAACACCGCCAACACCGCCAACACCGCCAACACCGCCAACACCGCCAACACCGCCAACACCGCCAACACCGCCAACACCGCCAACACCGCCAACACCGCCAACACCGCCAACACCGCCAACACCGCCAACACCGCCAACACCGCCAACACCGCCAACACCGCCAACACCGCCAACACCGCCAACACCGCCAACACCGCCAACACCGCCAACACCGCCAACACCGCCAACACCGCCAACACCGCCACCCGACACCGCCCGACACCGCCCGACACCGCCCGATACCGCCAACACCGCCAAACACCGCCAACACCGCCAAGACCCTCAATACCGCCAACACCGCCAACACCGCCAACACCGCCAACACCGCCAACACCGCCAACACCGCCAACACCGCCAACACCGCCAACATCCTCAATACCGCCAACACCGCCAACATCCTCAATACCGCCAACACCGCCAACACCGCCAACACCGCCAACACCGCCAACACCGCCAACACCGCCAACACCGCCAACACCGCCAACACCGCCAACACCGCCAACACCGCCAACACCGCCACCCGACACCGCCCGACACCGCCCGACACCGCCCGATACCGCCAACACCGCCAACACCGCCAACACCGCCAAGACCCTCAATACCGCCAACACCGCCAACACCGCCAACACCGCCAACACCGCCAACACCGCCAACACCGCCAACACCGCCAACACCGCCAAGACCCTCAATACCGCCAACACCGCCAACACCGCCAACACCGCCAACACCGCCAACACCGCCAACACCGCCAACACCGCCAACACCGCCAACACCGCCAACACCGCCAACACCGCCAAGACCCTCAATACCGCCAACACCGCCAACACCGCCAACACCGCCAACACCGCCAACACCGCCAACACCGCCAACACCGCCAACACCGCCAACACCGCCAACACCGCCAACACCGCCAACACCGCCAACACCGCCAACACCGCCAACACCGCCAACACCGCCAACACCGCCAACACCGCCAACACCGCCAACACCGCCAACACCGCCAACACCGCCAACACCGCCAACACCGCCAACACCGCCAACACCGCCAACACCGCCAACACCGCCAACACCGCCAACACCGCCAACACCGCCAACCGACACCGCCCGACACCGCCCGACACCGCCCGACACCGCCCGATACCGCCCGATACCGCCCGACACCGCCCGACACCGCCAACACCGCCAACACCGCCAACACCGACCGACACCGCCCGACACCGCCCGACACCGCCCGATACCGCCCGACACCGCCCGATACCGCCAACACCGCCAACACCACCAACACCGCCAACACCACCAACACCGCCAACACCGCCAACACCGACCGACACCGCCCGACACCGCCCGACACCGCCCGATACCGCCCGACACCGCCCGATACCGCCAACACCGCCAACACCACCAACACCGCCAACACCGCCAACACCGCCAACATCACCAACACCGCCAACACCGCTAACACCGCCAACACCACCAACACCGACCGACACCGACCGACACCGCCCGATACCGCCAACACCGCCAACACCGCCAACACCGCCAACACCGCCAACACCGCCACCCGACACCGCCCGACACCGCCCGACACCGCCCGATACCGCCAACACCGCCAACACCGCCAACACCGCCAACACCGCCAACACCGACCGACACCGCCAACACCGCCAACACCGCCAACACCGCCAAGACCCTCAATACCGCCAACACCGCCAACACCGCCAGCACCGCCACCCGACACCGCCCGACACCGCTCGACACCGCCAACACCGCCAACACCGCCAACACCGCCAACACCGCCAACACCGCCAACACCGCCAACACCGCCAACACCGCCAACACCGCCAACACCGCCAACACCGCCAACACCGCCAACACCGCCAACACCGCCAACACCGCCAACACCGCCAACACCGCCAACACCGCCAACACCGCCAACACCGCCAACACCGCCAACACCGCCAACACCGCCAACACCGCCAACACCGACCGACACCGACCGACACCGACCGACACCGACCGACACCGACCGATACCACCACCGAAACCAACGACACCACCGACAAAAACGACACCAACCACACCAACGACACCAACCACACCAACCACACCAACCACACCAACGACACCAACGACACCAACGACACCAACGACACCAACGACACCAACGACACCAACGACACCAACGACACCAACGACACCACCGAGACCACCGACACCACCCACAACACCGACACCACCCACAACACCCACAACACCCACAACACCCACAACACCCACAACACCCACAACACCCACCACACCCACACCCACAATAGCACAAATCAAATTGCGCATAGCGCAAACATCTCTCTAGTCCGTATATTATAAAAGGAGCAACGTCTACGCGCTCTGACACTGGCCTATTGTCGGCGGCTCAGGCTTAGTTTTTTTTGTCGACTTTCTTCAACACTAGCGCCTATGGGTGACGTCGATGACGCCGGGTGCCTCACTTGCTGTCTTATCGGATAATCCTAATAGCTCAAGAACTAAAGCACCTGGAGCGTCGTAACACAAACCAATCGACTCGAAAGGTGGCATGCATTCTGAAACTTTTTTTCACCTCACCGTCGGGTGCGTCGGTGGTGCGTGGCGCCGCGTTGACATCTGGACAATTCCTCCATTGGAAATACATTATTTTAGCAAAAACGGCGTAAAAAAACGTCTACGAAAACGACAACAAAACATCGTTGCAATACCTGACCAGTATCTCGGCAACCACGAGTCGCACAAACACGGCACAAACACAGATGTGTAGACAATCGATCGGCGCGGCGATTGCATTGTATGCCGGTCAGCAGCGCGTGGCACGTGCAAAGTTAATGGCTAAAAAGCGCAAATTCATCGTTTTATTACGTTTTCACGATGCAAATTTGTGCTCGGAACCTATGCGACGTGAAGCGATGAAACTAATGCCAATGTGTAGGCCCATGTACCGTCTCTAAAATGCATGTGCAAATGAATGTTTTAAAGCAATATTTCAGGGCTAAAATCCGCCTGTAACATACCCATTGCCAATTTTTCGAACGTCAATTTTTCGAACCGCCGTACCGTCAAAATCAAAGTGCGCTAAGCGATACAAAATTACATGGCCGGAAAGCGCATTCAAAAACATTTAATACCCAGCCAAAATTTATGAATATATCCAAACACGAAGCTTATAATTGCAAGTTTAATAAGACGCTACAAGACCTATTTTGTTCAACGTATACAATATTATTCAGTTCGGAGCTATTTGCTACGGCAAAGCCTTGCATAGTGAAAACTAGTGCTAACCCGTCCGCTCCGCTGGGCGATTACTGGTGTCAAGTGGTGATGCAAGCCAGTGATAGGCAATTAGGGATTGATAGCCCGTACTACCCATGATACCTGTCGTACATATAATACGTTTTTGTACCCGTCATACACCCGCGGTACCCGTCAAAAACCTACGGTGCCCGACATACACCCGTTGTAGCCATTGTGCCCCTGTGGAACACGTGATAAACCCGTTATAGCCGGCACTCACCCATTATACCGTGGAACACCTATGGGCTTTCGAGACAAAATCACTGTATTTCTGAGACAAAACCGGCCTGGGAACACGCCTGTTTTATTTAGATTTATCAATTTCAAATTTTGACCTCATGTGACCTGACCTTGACCTTATATGGTGTCAGATTGTGAAAATGGCTTCTACTATCTAATTATACGTGTAGAATAACCCATAAAACATGTGACGCATGACTTTCGTAGACCTCTTGCCAATAGTGACCTTTTGTGACCAGAGGTCGTTCTTATAAATACAAAATCGAGCCTTGTCTCGATTTTCTTGAATGGCCTCATGACCCGGCACGGAAGATGTTAGCGTCGAAACAGCGCCTCGGAAATGCAGCAGGAAAGCCAAATAATATGCAGGTATTATGCAAGTAATATGCAAGTAATATGCAGGTAATATGCACACTGCCCAAGCATACAAAAAAATCCAGTCCTGAGGTCATTCTTACAGAAAAAAATCAAGCCGGCGGCTCGATTTTTTATTATAAGAATGGCGCTGATCTTGACCTTGGCGGGCTTGAACTTTGCTTACAGTTTCACTTTTGCTTATGCGGGATATGTATTATACCTTTGAGAGCACTTTGTGCGATAATAGTCTCAATAAGACTATCGAGGTCGGGCTTTGGATGGAAAGTATGGCCCAAAAACTCAAATATCTCAATTTTGACCTTTGACCTGACCGCGACCCGACATGTGACCATATTTTGAAAATTGCGTATATGGGTTGGATGCGCCTCATTGAGAGCTTTCGATTGCCGTCTTGCGCGTCTCGCTGCTGTACTTGGTTCGGAAATAACCACAAAACAAACAAACTTAAAAACACAAAAGGGGATTTTTGGTTTTGTGTATGTGATCATGAGCCGTGCTCGAAAATGTGCACAAAACTTTAAATCATAAACTCAAACCTTGTAAGGTCAAATAAAAAGCTTCAAAATGATAATTATTCCCATGCCTTGCATAACCAAACCACAGCGTTAACCCGCGCCGTGCCTGGGGTTAGACATCCCCCTCAGGTTCTTCGCAGATAGCGGAAAAACGGCGGCGCGCAGCGCCACCTTTTTTGGCACAGCTGTTCGGGCAATAATTGTCCATATTATGTTTAAAAAAAATACTTCTGGTCATCTCAGGTCAGGTCAGGTCACCAGACCAGGTCACTTGACCACACCTCCAAAAAACTTGTGGCCGTACCACAGTCACAGTTTTGGGATGATCAGTTTTACACTTACAGGATTGCATAAGGTCATATATATCTATAATTCGTTTACCTTGATTTTGTTTATATCAGCTACCCAAGGTCGGGTCAATTTCGTGACCTTCCCATTATAAGTCAATGGGGAAATTTTCAAATGCTTGTTATTCCAAGAATACGCAATACGCAGTCTAATTCCTTCTGAATCATGTTATTATAGGCCATTCTTGATGATCTAGGTGCAATTTTTGTTGAGTGACCCCTACAGGGTCAGCCGAGGTCATCCGAGGTCACCAACAGTTATGTCAATAACTCTCGACATAATGACGATATAGAAATGAAACCGACACCATTGTGTTTTCTCGTCGAGGCACGTCTTCCCATTTGCAAAATGACCTACTTGGGTCACCACTTGACTTTGACCTGAGGTCAAATTTGTAAGTTGACCTAACCTGGTCAACACTAATATGAGTCGAAGCGAGACAAACACGCGACAAACACGAGACAAGCACGATGGTGTCAAAATTATTTCCTTGTCGTTATTAGGTAAAAAGCTATTCGTGATAATCTGTTTTTGTAAACAAAAATAGCTTTTTTGGCATCTGATGAGCTCTGGAGCAGCCTCAACCATTGACCTGAGCTAAAATCTGAGGACATCTCAGCGATTTAATTTTGCAAGAGCTTTCCATTGCGTTTTTCTGTTTGTTCCTAGCTATCATAGTTCCTGAGATATCTGTGTGTTTCTGGAGTGAAGTCCTAAAACTGGAAAATCTGACCTTTGATGACCTCTGGTGACCTCAATATTGGCTTTTGTGAAACAAATATCAGAAATGCGTTCGAATGGGCTTGTCAAGAGCTTTCGAACGCCGTTTTCTGCGTCTTTCTAGACCTTTTAGTCTTTGAATTAGACAATTAGACACTATCTAAACACCCCCCCCCCCCCCCCCTCCGGGACGGTGAAGGTGGCGCCGAGCACCGGCACGGCCTGGGTTTTAAAAAGATTAAAGGTTAATACATATTATTGAAAATATTTATTGATGCATATTTAGATCCACATGAGAAAGCACATTCAAGTCACATCATTGGCAGTGAACAAATATTGTATTTTATGCAATTATAAAGGTGGAAAAACACAATTTGCAAAGAAATCTTCAGTGGCCTAGCCGACAAATGTAATGGAGCGTTAATCGTTATTACAGAGTGGTTGGAGGCTGGAGCGCCTGGCTGCTGTTACATGACGTTGCGTCCATGACGTATCTTCAGCAGACAGGACCAACTGATAATGTACTGCCTTTGAACTACATTTTCCCACAGCAGCGCCATCTGTATCACTTTGCATCTCTCCGACCGAGTCCGACTTCTGATCTTCAAATCAAACTTCTGATCTTCATCAGAATATACAGCGCCCAGCGGTTATTCTTTCAACATAAGTAACAGAGGATATAGCTCCATGACTTATTATTATGAATGGAAAATTATGCATAGATAGGTGATTGAAGGCGGATGGAAGAGCGATTGACGTGTGACATGTCAGTGGTCGGTCATTGAGGAACAGGCTGGTGCGTGGTGCCCCGTCCAGGTCAGCTGTGCCGTCGCTCGTCGGCTGTTGAAAGCAGGGTGAACCGGTTACCGGAGCCAGGGAACTTTGGACCTGGATGACAGAAGGAAACTGTATCTGGAATAAAGGAGACAGAAACAAATGTGAAATAAGCATGGAAATAACCAAACATGCTTCGTTGGGGCCTGGGGCTTGGGGGTTGAAATTTGGGGACCTGGGATGTTCGAATTGTCTTATAAAAACGGTTCCTTTAATTGAGTGATGGGACCATGGTGCGTTCGCTAAGCACCTTCAAATTCAAATCGAAAATGTTACTCTCAGGTAAAAATATAAGAAAAACGAATACAAATTGCCCTTCTCAGAAAGAAAAAAATCATCTCCACTGATGTACCTTTTTACTCTCCGGGACCAGGTCCCAAACCAAAATTCCAACACTGCCTATGGCACTCGTTATACACCCGTTAAACCCGTGAAAACTCCACCCTGGCTTAGCGTATATGTTCATTGATATATGCCGTACCGTATGTCGATGACTTTCGTTTCGCAGTGATTCCGTGGTTGCTTGACATTGGTTGTGGCACTGTAATACTCCGTGGTCGGATCTGATTGGCTTTCGACTGGAGTGAAGCGATGTTAAACTCGTATCCGTAAACTGTTTTTTTTTACGGTAAAATATTTCTTAACGCCTCCTTTTGTGTTAGTTACAGCCAGTGGCGTAGCCAAGGGGGGGGGGGGGGGGGGGAAGGGGCCATGCCCCCCCCCCCCCCCCCCCCCTGGAGGCCAGGCGGGCCCCTCTGGCGACCGAGCGAGGGCCCCCTGGGGCCGAAGGCCCCAGTGTTTTGGATGGTGTCAGGTGCCCGCAAAACGCCTTATGTCGCATAAAGAACGTCCACGAACAAATCTAACACGAATAAATAACAGCATTTAAGAGCTGGTATTTATTTCGAGGGCCCCTCAGGCCTTCCCAGGGCCTCCAATTCCTTTCGAGGGCCCCTCAGACATTTCGAGGGCCCCCTCAGGCATTTCGAGGGCCCCTCAGGCATTTCGAGGGCCCCTCAGGCCAGGCACGTAGCCAGGATTTCGTACAGGGGGTGTGGGGTGTGTGTGTGGGGGGGGGGGGGGGGGGGGGCGGCGCCTCGAAAGGGCCCCTTCCCGAGCGTTGACCCCCCCCCCCAAAAAAAAAGGATATGAAAAACTCTACGGATTTCGGCCACTTTATTTTGTGAGGTTCAACTTTCCAGGGGCCCTCTGATCTGTCCAGGGGTCCTCTGGTCTGTCCAGGGGCCCTCTGGTCTGTCCAGGGGCCCTCCATCCTGCTCAGGGGCCCTTCCGAGCTGGCCAGAGACTGCACTGGCTGCTTTTTCACCCTGCCGACATCCTCAGGGGCCTCTCCCACCTGCCCAGGGGTCCAGAGGCCCATTCGACGTAATCAGGGCCATCTGACCTGCTCAGGGACCCTTTCGGTCTGGTCAGGGACCCCTTTGACATGCACAGGGGCCCTTTGAACTTCCCAAGGGCCCTCTGGTCTGCCCAGGAGCCCTCCAGCCTTCAAGGGGCCCTTCCAACCTGGCAAGACACTGCGCTTTCTGTTTTGTCGCCTTGTCAACATGCTCAGAGGGCCCTTCGACCTGCCCTGGGGCCCCTCCGTGCTGACTAGGAGCCCATTCAGCATGTATAGGGGCCCTTTTGGTCTGGTCAGGGGCCCCTCTGACATGCACATGGGCCCTTTTAACTTCCCAGAGGCCCTCTGGTGCTGGTCTGTCCAGGGGCCCTCCAGCCTGTTCAGGGGGTCCTTAAGACCTGGCAAGGGACTGCACTGGCTGCTTTGTCACCCTGCCGACATGCTCAGGGGCCTCTCCGACCTTCCCAGGGGTCCCTCTGTGCTGGCTCGGTGCTCATTCGACGTGTTCAGGGGCCCTTTGACCCGCTCAGGGGCCCTTTCGGCTTGTCCAGGGGCCCTTCTGCCATGTACAGGGCTCTGCTGAACGTCCAAGGGCCCTCTGGTCTTTCAGAAAGGGCCCTGGTGCCCCTAAAGAACCTCTGAAATGCTCTAAACTTTTAAAGACCACGCTTCGCGTAGTCCATGAGCGTGGTCTCGTCGGCCCTTTTCGGTGCGCTGCGCGCTGCGCGCCCGAAAAGGGCCCGCCGGGCCTCCAGGGCGGGGGTGCGGGTAGCCTCCCCACGCCCCCCCCCCCTCCTGGCTACGTGCCTGCCTCAGGCCTACCGAGTTAATGTTATCGACTTTTAAGCGTTGGTTACAAAATGATCTGTCCGACCTCCTATTTCCCTAAATATGGCAGCATT